>MJUU01064807.1:42996-100464 GCA_002080025.1 Modiolus philippinarum
AAGAGGCTAGATCCGTTAATTACTCATACAGATATATTGATGATGTCTTGTCGCTTAATAATAGTAAATTTGCCGACTATATTCCATTAATATATCCCCCAGAACTTGAAATAAAGGAGACTACAGACACTGTCCATTCTGTTTCATTTTTAGATTTACTTTTGGAGTTTGACGACAGTGGCAACCTCAGCACACAAATTTATGACAAAAGAGACTATTTCAAATTTGAAATTGTAAACTTTCCACACCTCGACAGTAATATTCCGTCTTCCCCATTGTGTGGAGTATGTATTTCTCAATTAATCTGTTACACTAGGGCAGGTAATCACTATCAAGATTTTTTGAAACAACACAGATGTTTAATTCGTAAACTTTTAAATCATGGCTTCGAGAAATTCAGATTAATAGTTTTTCTGAAGAAATTTATTGGACGATATCCAGATTTGATTGATAAATATTCAGTTCCTATTTCCAATTTTATTTAAGACGGTTTTGTTTAAGTTTTGGCTTCTTCCTTTATATTTCTCTTTTTGCCACTTAATTGTGATTTGTGCACCAAGCAACAAAAACATTTTACCTGTATGAGACAAGGCTTGTACATCGAACGACAAAAACATTTTACCTATGTCAGAAAAATTCTAGGTTATGACAGGAGGCACACCACTAAATCAGCCTCCCATTGACTCTTATGTTAAATTCAGGGATTTNAAAAATATGTCAAATAGGAAAATAAAATTGAATTGAAACGCTCCGGTTTATTTTGTACATAGTTGCAACAGAGAATTTTCGGTATTTTGTCGTATTTCATTCTATCCATTCTAGCTTGTTACGCAACTTAATCATGTTTTTATACGACCGCAAAAATTTTGCGGTCGTATGGCGCAGTCGTCGGCGTCGTCGTCGTCTACATCTGTGGCCAGCATAACTTTGTTTCTAGTGGACGGATCATGATCAAATTTCAGTATGAGGTTTCTTGGCATGATAGCTAGCCGGGGTTTTAATTTTGGGTTTGTGGCCCCACCCATTTCAGAATAAGGGGCCAAAAAGGGGTAAAATTGGGTATTTTAGTGTCTGTGGACACCATAACTTTGGTTCCAGTGATCATTTTCAAATTTTAGTATGATGTTTCTTGGCTCATGTTTGAACCCTGGTTATAATTTTATGTCCCTGGCCCTGCCCGTTTCAGAGAAAGGGGCCAAAAGGGGTTAAATTGGGTGTTTTCACATATTTGACTGTAGAATCTTTGTTATTTATCGGATTTTGATGGGGTTTCTTTTAGTGTACTCCTTAGAAAATTTCCAATCTGGAGTATGTTAACGGATTTCATGTGGCGCGTACCGTTCACAAGATAAATGGGGCCCAAAAGGGGCGAATTTCAAAAATTTTAATTTTTNAAATTTTTGTATAACTTTGTTTCTAGTGCACAGATCATTATCAAATTTCAGTATGAGGTGTAACACTAGCACACATGATATTATCTTGTTTGGCCATTTTGATCTTATCACGATCTTGTCAAGCTTAACACAATTTTGTTAAGACTGTGTGAGATATTCAGTTGTATTTCAAGAAAATTGCATTCAAGGTCGATCAAGACCTGTTCAGTTTATCAAGATCAAACAAGATTACTGCGTTCAAGGGCGATCAAGATCTGTTAAGTTTGTCCAGATCAAACAAGATCAAATCGGAATCTTGTTTGATCTTAACAAACTTAATTCGTCTTGATCGTTCCTGAACGCAATTAACAAGTGTATCTTGTTTAATCTTGAACTATCTTAGCACATCTTGATCGTCCTTGATATCAATTTTCTTGAAAACCAACTTAAAATCTTACACTGTCTGACAAAATTGTGTTAAGCCTGTCAAGATCGTAATAAGAACAAAATGGCCAAACAAGATCAACACATATCTGCTAGTATTGACATGAGCTTAAGCCCGGGTTTGAATTTCGGGTTTGTAGCCCCACCTATTTCAGAAAAAGGNGACGGACGGACGGACGGACGGACGGACAGACGGAGGGTATTACAATATCCCCGAACTTTCTTCGAAAGTGCGGGGATAACAAGTCACTATGACATTGCTATGAGCTTTATGAATACATTGCATATAGAGTTTCAGGGTACAACTCCTCATACTGAAAGCTTATAGACCAAATGTCAATTAGTTATATACACAATCCGAAAAAAAATGTTTTGAAAATTTCCATGTATTCCAAAATGAAAAAAAACAGCTATTAGTAAGCAGGAAATAGATAAGTGAAGGGGCATTACTCCAGCATGTGAATCAGATGTGTGACACAAAACGTCATGGTAAGTTTCAAACTTCACATTTAATTGCTATGAGCATAACATGAAGAAATATACTGTGTTCAAGAGTGTGAACCCATGGGCAGATGATCTGTCAAAAGCTAAACTGTATCATCCCTTACATATACCTTCGAAACCTGGTTAGGCACGGACCATTTGGACCATTTGATTTTCGGGGGGGAGGGGCTGGTATTTTTTAGAAAAAAATTCTGGCTACGATTTTTGCCCCCAAAAAATTTTTTTCTGACTAGCATCTGGACCGAAAAAAATAATCTGACCCTGATTCTGTCCATTAGAAAAAAAGCCCGACTCAACAAAATTTCCTAGCAAAGTGAATATGAGAAAAAAATAATCTGGCCAGCGAAGGGGGCGAAAAAAATTCCCAGCTCAGGTAAAAATCCCAGGCCCCCTGAAAATCAAATGGTTCGTGCCTTATAAAAATTAAATCTGACAACTATTGACAAAATTTTGCAAGTTTTTGTATACATATAAAATCATTTAGTGTCCATCATGAAATACTGTCCAGCCTCATAATTGGATGGAATTAAACACTAGAATGATTAATGGTTTTCAATACAAATTTATCACACCCGGACACTATTTCACATGACACTATTTTTGCCTTACATTCATTCATCACGACATCAGAATTACCACCAAATTTCTTTGATACATAAGTGGTACTTTGCTATTCATTAAGGCATTAAAAGCCTTTTCCATGTGTAGACTAGTCACTTTTTCATTGATTCTCATAGATTCCCCATAGGAAACATAAGATGAAAAGTAACACCGTCAATGGCATTCAATTTCAAACCCAATGATACTTCGATTTTCCTACCCCCTTTGGTTGGAGAAAAGAACAATTTATTAAATAAGAGTTTAACTGGACAAATTATATATAGACTTGCCTAAATAAGTGCCGGTTATAGATAGTTGCCAATATAAGTGCCGGTTATGGTATGGGCAAAAATGAGAAAGGGTCTAGTATTACATTTTTATCCTGTGACAGGGAGACATACACTATTTCCAGTGATACTTCCAATAGTTTTATGCACCTTTTGTGCCGTAATCTTTAATTTTCCAACCAACATGTTTTCTTTTCTACAGGGGAATATTTTGTAGGGGAAAGAAACTATTTGCTGTGTATTGTTATCTCCGGTATATCAAAATTTCAAATTTTTTGACAAAACGAAAAAAAAAATTTTTGTGTTTGTTTTCACCACAAAGCCGGCAAAAACCTACCAGCACGCGGACGCAAAACAGAGAAAAACACAACTTTGGCCTAATATAATATGCCAAAATTAAAAAAAAAATATGTGTCCTTAGACATTTTCAGGAAATTTACCAAAGTTGGAACCGGAACCAAAATTCCAAAAGCTTATTGCAAATCTATAGGCAACGATTCTGCATAAAGATTTGATCCCTAAATCCAAAAATGTAGGAGGAGTTTGCGTCACATGCCACATATGTCTAAACCACATCTTTTGGTCTTTGTTTAAATTGACATCTTGGGGCTTCTTGTTTGCACCAAGACCAATATCAAAAATCTGAAAGCTTATTGCGCATCTACAGACTATATGCAACAATTCTATAACAAAATTAAATCCGTAAATCCATAAATGTAGGAGGAGTTTGTGTCACATGCCACATGTGTAAAAATTGACATCATGGGGCCTCTTGCTTGCACCAAGACCAATATCGAAAATCCGAAAGCTTATTGCGCATCTGCACACTATATGCAACAATTCTACAACAAAATTAAATCCCTAAATCCAAAAATGTAGGAGGAGTTTGAGTCACAAGAAAAGTGTGACGGACGGACGGACGGACAGACGGACGGACGGACGGACAGACGGAGGGTATAACATCATCCCCGAACTTTCTTCGAAAGTGCAGGGATAACTAGATGTTGTCGGAAAAGACAGCTATCCCCGCACTCCATGTTTGACACAGAAAACAGTTGTTATACACCCTTGGCATAATTTTTTTCATTATCTTTGAAATCTACCTATTGATAGTCATTATTGTTACTAAAAGAATTCTAGGATATATAGCTGCTAAGTAGAATTTCAAAAAATAAGTGGTCTTTGAGACTTTCAGGAAATTAACCAAAATTGGAATAAATATTTTTGAAATCCAATTGATGAAAATGTTCATCGTAAACTACACAAACATTTTAAGTATGGTTGCTAGGTAGAATTCCAAAAAATAAGTGGTCTTTTACACTTTCAGGAAATTTACCAAAATTGGAATCAAATATTTTTGAAATCCAATTGATGAAAATGTTCGTCCTAAACTACACAAACATTTTAAGTATGGTTGCTAGGTAGAATTCCAAAAAATAGGTGGTCTTTGAGACTTTCAGGAAATTTACCAAAATTGGAACCGCCTTTCAGAATCGTAAGTTATCAGAATTTTGCTTTTTACCAAACACTTGTCAGAATATAATATAATATGCCAAAATTAAAAAAAAAGATGTGTCTTTGACATTTTCAGGAAATTTACCAAAGTTAGAACCGGAACCAAAATTCCAAAAGCTTATTGCAAATCTATAGACTATATGCAACAATTCTGCATACAGATTTGATCCCTAAATCCAAAAATGTAGGAGGAGTTTGCGTCACATGCCACATGTGTCTAATCCACATCTTTTGGTCTTTGTTAAAATTGACATCATGGGGCCTCTTGTTTGCACCAAGACCAATATCAAAAATCCGAAAGCTTATTGCGCATCTACAGACTATATGCAACAATTCTATAACAAAATTAAATCCCTAAATCCATAAATGTAGGAGGAGTTTGTGTCACATGCCACATGTGTAAATAATTGACATCATGGGGCCTCTTGTTTGCACCAAGACCAATATCGAAAATCCGAAAGCTTATTGCGCATCTGCACACTATATGCAACAATTCTACAACAAAATTAAATCCCTAAATCCAAAAATGTAGGAGGAGTTTGAGTCACAAGAAAAGTGTGACGGACGGACAGACGGACAGACGGACAGACAGACGGACGGACGGACAGACGGAGGGTATAACATTATCCCCGAACTTTCTTCGAAAGTGCGGGGATAATAAAGACCATCAATAGCTTTATTTCAAAAATATTGAGAAAAATTACCGCCAGGGTGTATAACAACTGTTCAATCAGGGAGTGCAGGGATAGTTGTCTTTTCCGACAACGTCTAGTGCAACTCGGCCATCAAAGGGGATTATAAAATAAAGATTTCATTACGCTAGTATTTCTGTTCAAATTCACAGCAATAGATGGTTCCAGACATACGGGATATCCATTTTTGGAGGAGGTGAAACATTGGAAGATCAATAAAATGGTGACCTTGTGTAAAAGACCCGAGTATATAATATGTCTTCACAAAATTATCTATAAGTTTAAAATCTTGGATTGCAAAAGTAAAATCAGGGATGTGTGGATAACAACATCCTAATTATACAGTTCCCTGATATAAAAATATATATACTCAGTATACATAAAAAAAAGTTGCATCCCAAGTTTACTTTAGGGGACCCTGTCCTACATGTAGTTAGCTAATCATATCTCTAACCTAAACACTAACTCTAGCCCTATTCCTAACTTCTACCCTAACCCATAACCTTAACCCTAACCAAAGCTTATTGTAATAAATGTAAATGCAAAAAAATCACCCTAAAAGTAGTGGGTCCCCTAAAGTAAATATTTCTTTTCAGTTTTTTACGCAAAAGCATAAGCCGGGAGCATAAGCAATCTGTCAGGAGTTCAGGAACTGTATAAGAGCACTCTGATTGAGCCAAATTATTTTAGTTCTTCAACTTCTGTATAAAACAATGTATGAGTGTGTCAATCAAAGCAAGAAACAAGTAATCTACCCTAAAACTTTTTTCACGTTTGACGCTTGGTCGTCTGGCAACTTCAGGAAATGTCAAAACTATTAAAAAATAAGTCAAAGACGGTAATTATGGTAAATCCGTATTTCAGTGTGATATTTTTTTCTTGATCCGATACTAGGCGATACTAGTATCCCAAACATATTGGTATCTTAATGCAGTCTCGGTGATAATTTTAAGGGCATTTATTGGAAGAAAAGAGTTGTATCATTTTGTATACCTTGAATCTATGACGAATGTTGATAAGAGAGTTAAATTGAGAAATGTTTATTTCTCTAGTTACATCTTTATGAAATGCTTTTATCAAATTATACCCCGCAGAATTTCCGTGTTCTGTAAATCCAGCATCAAATTTGAAGCGGATTTGTTTTCGTTCACCTTTTGTGAACTAAAGTGTTGTAAAAGTGATAAGGAATACAATTTTAAATACCTCGGAACTTTCTATACATTTTAAATAACTATTTTTTTTAATTTCTCATATGAGGGGCGGAAGGACCTTTTACGGGACGCCGGGATCAGCCATTTTATTCAGCGGGAATTCGGGATTTACGATTAACGGGGTCCGGGATTTTCGTTGTCATTTTTCGGGAATCGGGATTGAACATTTTATTTTCTCGGGAATACGGGATTTAACAGTTATTTCCTCGGGACTCCGGGACCATACCCCCTCTTACCCACCCTCTCATATGAACAAGTAGACAAAAATGGGTACTGCTAAAGTGAGAAACGCAATCGAAACGAAACGAAACGAAATGCAACGAAACGAAACGAAATATGACGAAACGAAACGAAATGAGAAAAATAAAGAAACGAAATACGACGAAACGAAACGAAATATAACGAAACGAAATGAAATGAAAAATAAAGAAAGACAAAACAAACAAAATGCATTAAAAGAGGAGAAGTAAAGAATAAAAAAAGAAACGGCCTGATGATAAAGCAAATGATAATGCACGTTTGCAACCGACTGGGGATGATTAGAAACAAATTATGTGTTGTGAAAACTGTAAATAATAATAAATAAAATAAATATATTTTGACCCTGTTTCAGTGATCAATATGACAGACTTTAAGTTGATTGGGAGGAAATATGAACGTTAAAATAGTCATGATATTTACTAGGCTGTATTTTTAGAAGTGTGATTTTCAAAGTTGAAATCTAAAAGAGTACTCTTATTTCCTGTTATCCCATGTCCCGATACCAATGCAACCCTTTTTATCGATTTTTTTCGGGCTCATATTGGTTGATAGACAGGGGGTACCGTTTATTGTCAGTAACGAGGAAACAGAAATTAGATTTAGACCTGCACTTTTTATTTTTATCAGATTTCTTCAGACACGGCAAATACCCTCGAATACGGCAAATAAAAATATTTGAAACATGGTAATTTTTTTTTTCAAAATGATCAGTACTCCTAAAAAAGAGAGAATCCTAAAAAATAACCAAGATCCGACGGACGTCGACAAAGGTCCATTTCGTCTTTATAGAAACGTGAGGAAAACTTGTTTTATGGAATTTCTTAAAATGAAGAAGCAGTATAATGTTATGTAGAAAATTATGCTTTGATGTTTTAAGTCGTATATGCTACAACTGTTAAATGGGCAATCTTGCTAGGTGGGAAACAATTCAAGGGAATAGGTCGTTTGAAATTTTACAGAACATTTAAAAGCCGTACAGGGGTTTACATTATAGAAAGGGACGATGAAATTCGATTGTTGAGACCTAACACTATGTAAACGCTCAGACAGAACGAAAGAAGACAAGAAAATGTAAGTACATTTCTAGAGAATACTTGTAAATTTGATGCAAGCTTCTTAATTTTCTATATATTTTTTTCTAATTACAAGTTAAATTGTTGAAGATCTCATGGTGACTTCAAGATGTAGAACAACAATAAAAGCGTTGTTCCATTGCTTGGTTTTGCCATGTATTTATAGATACATTGTCCTTGTCCCATATGCATTTACTCTATATTAATAAATTCATTCGTTTTACCGTAATACATAGGCCCATAGATACGATAATGTAACCTACAGTCCACTACCTTTCTGTGAGGTTTTTTTAACCCTCACAAGAACGGTGTGGACTGAGGGCTACGTTATAATATCTAATAGGCCCAGCTGTAGTATTTTGACGCAATAATCTATGCACAATGTAATTATTGATTAAGTGATTACGTGTCCATTCACATGTCTGTTCGTTCGTTCATCCACCCACTATGAAATATATAACAAACGCACCTAAACCAAAGAATGAAATATGATAACACAAGATTGACGAGAACATGCAATTAATTTGCCTCCATCTACAGATGGGTCATTCTCTGACAACTTTAACAAATTGTAATAATTTTAGTGAAAAAATATTGAAATTTGTTTTTTTTATCTTTTTTCATTTTTTCTTTTCGTTTTGTGTAGAGCAGGCATTGTAGAAACGTGACAAAATGGTTGGCACGCTATTTTCACAAGAATTTTTTATTTTTTTCTCGATTTTCGATGGACATTTGACTGATCGAGCATGAAAATGTGTCTTTACCGTCACAGAGTTAAGACACCATTTTTACACATTTCTCCACATAACTTATTTGTAAACAAATATTCTATCAATAGAGAATATCGACACAAATAACGTAAATACTGTAAAAATATACAGATTTACAAACAATCATTGTAAAAAGTTACTGCAATATGGTTCAGTGAATACTGTCTCCATTTTTAATAGCACATTTTACCAAAAAGTTCCTGTCGTGGTTGCTCTGCTGATGAAATTATGAGAAAAACGGGATAGAGATTAAACTGTAGTAACTATTTGATAAAGCAATAAAATTTGAAGTGCAATTTTCTATCATTCGTAGCGATTTTTTTATATTTTTGTTCGGTTAATAGGAGACATTCGTGACGGTAAAAGAAAAACATGTGACGGTAAAGAAAAACTCGTGACGGTGATGACATTTTTGGTCTTAGGAATTCTCTGTTGAAAGAATATTCTGTCAAATAAGAAATAAAATGCTTATCAGCATGGATTCTGTTTTTCATTTGCTTTGCTCTGATCTATTTCTTTCAACTATCAAAAATAACAAAATGACAAAACATAGATAACTTATCCACACACAAAGTATGGACCTTGATGTTATTTCGAAGTTTTATATGGTTATTAAAGAGAAATTGACGAAAAAAGATAATGTCTGTTATAGGAAATAGAACACTTTTGTGTGCTTTCTAAAAAACAGGTTGAAAATGTATTTAGTTTGACTAATACAGCCAAAAAAACTAGAATTTTGTCTTCACCGTAACGCTTATGTCCTAAAAGTACGTGACGGAAAAGACAGTGACGGTGGAGACAAATCCGTGAACCGTCAAGGATTTTGAATTTATCTCTGGAGGGAATCTAAGTGAGGCAAGTGGTTGTTTCTATGGTACTTGAGCTTTATCTGCTGATGTAATTGCGAAGCAGATCGACTGTACGTACGGTAAAGACGCGTAATAAAGGTACTTTTTCAAACTTACCTATGTTTTTCTCAAATAATTAAAAAATCCGTTATAATAGTAAAAAAATAATTGCCAAACCACTTAGGATACGTATGTTAAAGGCGTATGGCATAATTATACAAGTTTTACTGCAGAGGAATATCATGTTTGGTACTTGAAATGTCCCGTGACGGTAATGACCAAAAATGTGTGGGACAGATGTTTGAAATCAGATATAAAACAAACTAAGACAGAGAAGAGGAAAACAATTAGTGTGCATGTTACCTTTGAACTTACTCTACTCATATAAATCACTGTAATTGACATAGAAAAATATTAAGGGGCAAAAAATGCAAAAATGTTGTCGTCTATACAGATTGGGACATTACCGTCACGTGAAGAATTCTATATGTGACGGTAAGTTATATTTTTTTAGAATCGTTCTTTTTCCGCCAAAACTAAGATAAATTGGTTTTTAATATTTTTTTCTGAATTGGTTATGGTGTGAATTAGTTGATTGATCTTTAAAAAAGTCAGAAATTCGAACAAATGGACAAGTAATCGTCGACGGACAGATTTTCATTACAAATATTAAAGTTGTCAGAGAATCACCCAGATACAGGTACAATTTAAACAGCCACTAGCTATTTGAAACTTTGAGGGATTCCGGTAGGAAACCTGCACTTCGTCTTATTAATGAACGGAGTACCGCCACATAAATGCCACAGAATCATGACTTTATGGTTTTACCATGGAGTTTGCCATTATTGTATATAAAGTATACATTTTTTTTTTGTCTCCACAACTGTCATTACAACTGTCATAGAATTTTTAGTACTGTATATTGCAATCGTTCAACACCTATATGAAAGTTTCCTTCAAATGATGGTTTCCCACAACAGCATGAAATTTGACATTGATTAAAATCCTGGGGCGGGGGTCTTTTTTAGCCCATCGCTCTTAAGTTCCCTTTTTGTACGTTATTGAAGCCATTGTCGGACTTTCGGTTTATGTGTGCTCTGAAAACAAGTGTAAATTTTACTAACATATACATGTAATAATCATGTTGTATTAAAAAACACAGACTTCTGATTTCCCCGTGACGATTTCTCATTCCATATGTTCAGCATCAAAATAAACCTAAGAGTCAGAAAGTCAATGTTGAAAAGGACACCCGTATAAATTGTATCTTTTCAATGTCTGTCCACCTTAATTTTCCTTTGTAGTTCACCTGGCTATTGCCATTAGAAAATTTTGCATCATTTTGAAGTTCAAGGATCTCTGAAACAACTTGGTATAGTTAAGTTGATTTTTGGTAGTCCACTTTATGATTGACTGGTCCGCATCTGGACCAGATTACCAATTGGGATATTAAATTAACAGTAGGACACACTTATTTTAAATTGAATTTGGTCACAATAGCCCTTGGGAAGTTCGTTCCGGCAGATGAGCATCCCATCAAAGAGGGCTGCCATCGAGAAAAAGCTTAACGTCATTGGACCATACGAACCTTTTCCATCTGGAATCAATATAGACCAATTCGAACGTACATAGTCACAAAAGTAATTCTGTCGTCTCCTTCAGACAGCTATTGAAAGTATCCCATGACATGTACAAATTTAGACCAAACGGGTAATAAATGGTCAACATACAAGCAATCAACCACCCAACATAGCGAAAACAGCGAACATTGACTTGTTTTCTAAGGAACGACTACTCCCGTATGGACTGAACTTTGAGTACACATTATCTTCGATAGATGATTTATTTTATTTATGAACAGGACCGGATATTATCTAAGATGGTCACCAGCTGATGATACAGTATATCACAGTATTGTGGGAAAACATTCATTGACCCAGACAGATAATTAATGATCTGATTAAACTTCAAAATTTTGTCTTAATTTTTATTCCATGCTTTACTTAACAGTTGGGTTCATCGAGTTCTTTTTAGGCATGATTACCATATCCTACACGTAGAAATTGACGGTATTTATGTTTAAATACTACAAGTGCATGGTTGTTACATGTTTTGGCTTAACACCAGACTCTATAGGAAATACATTTCAATATAAAATCAAATAGCCATGCAATGACTTTCAATTAATAAGTAATTTTCTATCGGGTCAGATTTGGAAATTGGAACGTTATGTGATTCTTTAGGGAAACACATGTATGGGAATTTCTGTGTTTTTAAAGTTAAAGACAATTTGAACAAAACTTAAAAACAACAACAATTAATCAGGCAACTAATTAAAATTGCGATCAGCAATATTACCATCAGAAAAATGTAGTGATCATTTAAACAGGTTCATTATGAAAAATCATATTTGTTTTAAAGTTTTGCATTAAATGGTTTGTTTCTTTTAATTCCACTTCGTGACTTTCGTGGTGTTAAAAGTCCAATTCTGCAGATGACAGCGATATCTTATCATTTGCTCTATCATCAGGTCTTAATTTCGACTCCGTTTCTTTACAATTCTTAGTTTAATTCCCTTTATCTTATTTTGTTTATTTCGTTTATTTATTTTTCATTTCGTTTCGTTTCGTTATATTTCGTTTCGTTTCGTTATATTTCGTTTCTTAATTTCTTTCATTTCGTTTCGTTTCGCTACATTTCGTTTCGTTTCGTCGATTTCGTTTCGTTTCGTTTCTATTTCGTTTCTCACTTTAGCAGTACCCGACAAAAATGGCGGAATAATACCACTGAGCCACCTTAGTCCGAATCACTCCGTTCTTTCTATAATTAGATGATGGGTCTTATGTTTTTCGTGTAAAGATGTATATCATTCTTCCTCCGATAAAATCAGGCAGGTCTCTGCCCATTAAAACATTCTTCCTCCGATAAAGTCAGGCAGGTCTCTGTCAATTAAAACATTCTTCCTCCGATAAAGTCAGGCAGGTCTCTGCCCATTAAAACATTCTTCCTCCGATAAAGCCAGGCAGGTCTGCCCATTAAAACATTCTTCCTCCGATAAAGTCAGGCAGGTCTCTGTCCATTAAAACATTCTTCCTCCGATAAAGTCAGGCAGTTCTCTGCCCATTAAACATTCCTCCTCCGATAAAGTCAGACAGGTCTCTGTCCATTAAAACATTCTTCCTCCGATAAAGTCAGGGAAGTCTCTGTCCATTAAAACATTCTTCCTCCGATAAAATCAGGCAGGTCTCTGTCCATTAAAACATTCTTCCTCCGATAAAATCAGGCAGGTCTCTGTCCATTAAAACATTCTTCCTCCGATAAAGTCAGGCAGGTCTCTGTCCATTAAAACATTCTTCCTCCGATAAAGTCAGGCAGGTCTGTCCATTAAAACATTCTTCCTCCGATAAAGCCAGGCAGGTCTCTGTCCATTAAAACATTCTTCCTCCGATAAAGTCGATAAAGTCAGGCAGGTCTCTGTCCATTAAAACATTCTTCCTCCGATAAAGTCAGGCAGATCTCTGTCCATTAAAACATTCTTCCTCCGGTAAAGTCAGGCAGGTCTCTGCCCATTAAAACATTCTTCCTCCGATAAAATCAGGCAGGTCTCTGCCCATTAAAAGGATAGTAATGATGAGTGTCAACAAAACAACATCAAAGAAAGGGGCTATGTTATATCTATTAAAAAGAGGTAACATGCCTCCCTTTATTACATCATATTTTTTTCAGGAAAGGCCTTCAGTGTTTCTCTTGATGTTTCGTTGCTTGATAGCTGGCTATTCTTTGCCGGACTCATTGAAACTATGAGAAAAGTAAAATGTTATATAAGATAAACTGTATATATTTTATTGAAAATTCAAAAGTTATCACACCTGAGATAAAGCCCTCTCCTTCAAGAAACATATATTCATAATTACATATATTTAGTTCTTATAGTGTCCCTGTCATTAAAACACAACACAAGCTTACAAGCAATACTTCCACGTTGGAACCATCAATGTGACTGAATGTTTCTCAATCCCGTCATGGTACTTTTAATTTTGCCAAAAGAGATACAACAGTAAAATACGTCCGTCAGGAAAATTAGTCAAAATGGGATAAAACTAGGAGAAATAGGCCTATAAAAGATAGATTTTACTAGGAATATTAATACGAGCCAAATTTTCCTAGACATATCTGTCCACTCAGACTGGTTTTCCTAGGAATAATAATATCGGCTAAATTTATCACTTGCAAACGGAGTTACGTGATTTGCTTTTTTCAATATGGGGAGCAGTATTTGAGAACTTGAAAGAAATAAGCAAAGGTGGAATCGAGTTATTTTCTACCCCAGAGTGGGTGCAAAAATAGCGGGAGAGTTTTCAAAGAAGTTTAAGTCAATTTTAATTTCTGGTCAATATTGAAAAAAGTAATAGTTATATATTGTTGTATGTTCTATCTTGTAGGGAGAGGATATATATAGGCGATCCCATTGAGTACATTTATATTCAATAAAATATTTGAAAATGAAAAGTAAAAGTGAAATCGCAGCAAAAAAAAAGCAAAAATCAAATAAAAAACTTGTGATTTTCAGAATGTATTATTCTACCAAAAATCAATTGTAAGAGTTTTTGACTACTGGGGATCAATGATCATCAATAGTGGAGCTTTTATTGCCTTTGTTTAAAATGCTAATATATCAAATTCACGAAACTTCTTAGATATTTGTCAGAAATCTACAAAACATTATTTTATATGTTAAAGTGTCGAAATGAAAAGATTGCTGTCATTTGTAATAAAACTCTTCTTTCTAGGATGGACATACATTTTGTAGTATAAAAACATTAAGAAGAAACCTTGAAATTGCAAAATGCCTCGGATATTCACTCGATATCAAATACTAGTAAGGAAGATTAGTTTCGGCTAATGGGGTTATCCTCTTGAAATAAAGATTATTTATTTATTTATTTATTTATTTATTTATTTAGTACATAACGACTGGAATTTCTGTTTATAGTCCAGTCGTGTAATTAAAATCACGGCTCGACAAATCTATCTGATTTTACCTGATGTAATCTGGATGTAATGTCTCCTAACTGTTCTTTAAGGGATTCTTGCTTTCTTTTCCTATTATCATATAATGGTATATACATCCCCATCGACCCAAAATCAGTTTCCGCTGTGTTTTCAAATGACTTTCTGGATGAAAGTGTCGGAGGCGGAGGAGCTAAGCTCATGGAACCTTTCCTTTTGTTGGCTCCAGTGTTTTCTGGGCGCTGTTTCTGTAGTGTGGCTTTTCCAGGTGGTTTCAGTTTAGCTGCATTGATATTATTCCAGAAAGACATGTTTTAAATGACACTGTTGCACTACTGACTACTAATATGTGTTGCTATAAATTTTAACGAACAAACGTTATAAACTCGACGTCACAATTCAGTACCATCTTCACTGGAAACCAAGCCGTCAATCCAATTTACTTGCAGGACAATATTTACCTTTTTGACTATCAACAAGCTATGATCCCTATGACAAGTTGTAACCATGAGGGTTCACAATTATTCAAAATAATTTATATACATTTGGGGGGGGGAGTAAAAAGACCATGCAAAGCTTAATGCATTAATATAAATTGCTTTATTTCCAAATGATAATTTAAGAACACCTCTTATGACCCTCCCCCCCCAAAAAAAAATAATTAGAAAAACTCTGATCAAAGCTCACTAATATATACCCCCGCTCCCCCATATGTCCCATATGATCCAAGAAGTAAAAAATCAATTCCAATCAAATCTATAATAGCTGGTGCACAATGACAATATGCATTGAACATTCTGGCAAAGTTTCATAGAATTTCACCAAGTTGTCTAAGAGGAGTTGTCCCAACAAAGTGTGTACCCCAAAGGCGGACGAAATAATTGATACGGACGGACGAACAAACACCATCAATACCACCCGCTAAAGTAAAGGGCATCATGATATGGTATATACATAGGCAAGTGAAATGGCTATGGACACTAAAATGAAACTTTTAATCCAAATCCTATAGAAAACAAATGAGCGTAGCGGAACGAGAGGAAAAGACGTAGAATTTCTGTGACGAGTGAAAGATATCCCGATCTTTAATTTTGATCTTATGCAAGTACCTATTTCTTCCGTAAAAAGCGAAAACAAACGTCTGGAAACCTTTACTGTTTGAACAACGTTGTCGCCATTTGAGTATTCAAATCCTCGCCCCTTTCGGCTCCTTATATCTTGAAATGGTAAGAGCTACAAGAGGTACAATAATTTGTCAACTAACCTCATGAAGAATTCAAATGAAATAAACCTATGAAATTTTATTGATTGATTGATTGATTGAATATTGTTTAACGTCTACTCAGCAATATTTCAGCTATATCAAGACGAGAACAAGTTTGTTGATAAATAATCACTTTGGGGTATGGAAAGGGCCATGGGACGGGAAATTCTGACTGCCACTGGAAAAGTAGGGTGAAATCGTCAAGGGCGGGGAATTTAGCCTTGTAGCCGATCACCTACGGACCACCCCAAAGAGCTTGCTACAAGGGTTCTTTAACGTGCAGGAAGCGTGGCATTTCTCCCAACACGTGGACCTGAGTTTACATCCCATCCGAAAGATGGGTTGTGTATTTATTAATCCCGCACAACCACGGAATGGGTCCTATTTCTATATCCCGGGACCCTCGGGGTCAGCCTCCGTTTAGGAGGGGTCACACCCCGCAAGCCGGAGATACTGGGTCCTATTTCTATATCCCGGGGTTCCCTCGGGGTCCTCTGTTAGGATGGCTCCTACTCCAAGCTCAGAGGATGCTGCGGGCCTATTCTTCAGCCGGGACCGCGCACGGCGGTATGAAATTTTAAAAATAAAATCGTTTGTGAAAACAATTAATAGTTTAATGACTTGTTCAATCCCCCTGAACATAATAACTCGGAAAAGGTAAGAGCCAAAAATAGTTCAGAAACGTTTATTTTACCCCTTGCTCCGCTGCGCTACGCTCTGGGTAAAATATTAACGAAAATAATGGCCACCCATCGCCGGCGCTGATGAATTATTTCTTAATTACCGAAACTAATTTTTGAACGCCTTGTGCCTTTTTTTCTGAAAATTCAGGACCAAAGTATATTTTTTTTTAGAAAATACAAACAAGATTTCCTTTCAAGTTAATGACATGTATCCATTGAATGTCTTTATAAACTTCTACTGATATGCAACAAAAACCTACTAGGTAATATTGACCAAATGACTCAACTGAATGCACACTTCTTACGGAGTTTGTGAATTTGGACTCGACCGTACAATGACTCAACCGTAATCGAGGGGGGAAATGTAAACATTTGGTGGTGACACGACCGTACAGCGCAGTTTTTTGACAAATCGTTTTACATGCATTTACAGGTAGAATTATAGTTTCTGAGTAGGCTGATCAAAATGTTTGGTACAAAAACAGGCTATAAACATCCACTTTTGTTGGGAAAAGTGGATTGACTCGATGTAAAGTTCAAGCAAACTTCATAATTTCGCTTTGATTTTTCAAAGCTCTTCGGAATCTCTGTTTGGACATAAAAACAGGTTTATGTGCAAACGTTGGTCCATGATGCTTGGTGTGGAGACTGCATTATATTTCGGTTCTGTACAGTAACATAACTTAATGCAAGTCGAGGTTAAGCGAGTTAAAAGGAGAAAGAATGAGGTGTCTACCTGTTCGGGCTCGGATGATACGCTATCTTATTAAAACTTCCGTACAGGTTACGAGATAGTCAAAATTTAGTTTTCAAATAGTGTGAAATGTTCCACGCTGGCGGCCATGTTTTTGTCGGGTCAAAAAGAAATGAGCAATCTTTATAAGGGCTGCTGGGCATACATCATTCTAGTCAAGTTGAGTTATCAGTTGTTTCATAGCAGCTGAGAATGATTTTCACACAGGGTCAAAAGCTGAACTATGTTCCGCGCTGGCGGCCATATTTTTTTAATCGAATCAGAACAGAATGAGCTAATCTTTTTTGATGACCTGTCATACGTCATTCCAGTAAATTTTGGTTGATTTTGTTTCTGTGGCTTCAGAGGAGATGATCAAAATATGATTTCTCGTAGTTCTAGTGTTAAAAGTATGTTCCGCGCTGGCGGTCATGTTTTCTGTTTGATCCGACCGAAGTTGGCAATCTTTGTAAATGATCTTTCTTATATCACTCCAGTACAGTTTGGTTAAAGGATGAGTGGCAATAAGACCCATATTTGGCCAAAAAAAATCAAGTTGTTTAAAATAGTGTGATATTTATGGGAAATATTAACTATTACATCTGGCTACAAAGAAAACATATAATAATACGAATTCCTTTCATTTTGACGTTATTGTGACATCACAAGGACCCGTCTTTTTGAAAGAAAATCAGAAAATCTGCAATTTTGAATGTTCTCAAATCAAATTTTCTTTAAGTGAACATGGGGCACATGCAATCAACAACTTCAAACTTTCAGAAATGATGTATTTCACCATTTTACACATTTTGACTAAATATGAAGTTGTTATTCAGATGTGCCCATATTTTTCAAAGCACAAAAATGTGCAAAACACAGCAAATATCTATGAAATTCTGACTATTTCCAAAAATATAGCTTTTGAGTTAACTGATTACCATGAGAATCAAACTGATATGGAAAAAAGCTTTAACATTTTCATAAAGCCCTATATTTGTTCAATGTTTCAGGAACATAAGACGTCTGTTTGTATAGTTTTAGTTTCATGGTAAATCTTGGGCCAAAAATGGGTCTTACTGCCACTCATCCTTTGCTTTAATACGGATTATAAGCAGACGATGAAAATTATACTTTCCCATAGGGTACAATGTTGAGCTTTGTTCGGAGCTAGCGATCATAGTTTACTAGTAATTTAATCAGAACGAAATTGGCAGCTTTTGTATTAATCTTCCACATGCACATCATTGCTGTGGTTAAATTTGCTTCAATGGTTTCAGAGGATGATGCAAATTTGAAAAGCTTACAGACGACGGGCGACAGACGCCAAAATATGGAAATGGTTTACACTGTCACTTTGGGTTAGGTGAGGGGGCCAAGAGAGATAACCGGCGAGCTTGGGTCGCTCACATGGACAATGGTTCCAATGGACACTTAAGCTTTGACCATCAATAATCCACATAACCAAGTTAGATTTCAATTCCTGGCTACTCTCTTAACTCAAAACAAAACCATTTTGATCCAAATTTTAAAAGACCCAATATTCAAAGAAGCATTAATCCAAGCGGGGACTAATATAATATATTAGTCCCAGATCCAAGCTACGGCTCTTGTGATCAAGTTTAGCTCCAATTAATTCAAAGTTAAAGAGTACTTGATGGCTATTTTGACTATATGGTGTGATTTTACTTCACATTTCTTAAGAGGGAACCACCTAAGGACTATTTTACCAAAATGTGATTCTTACCAGCACTGGAATTTCAGAAAAGAACATCTCTGATTAAGTTTTCAAACAGGACCCAATATTGCATTGTTCCCTGCTTGTGGCCTTTTTGGGTGGGATTGGATATGGCCATTCCAGACACCATTTTGAAGGTGACTTGAGTGTCCCCTTTGGGTCCAATACTTTACTCTGTGTTCTGCTGGCAGTCATCTTGGATAAGTTTAAGATATCCTGGACAATATTTTAAAATTTGATTAAAATTGGCTCAAGGGTTTCAAAGAAGATATTTGAATTTGGTTTTTTAAGGTCTTTGATAAACTATAATCTCTGTAGGCTGCCATCTTGGATTAGATGCCAACATACCAGACACCATCTTAAAAGGATACCACCTGAGGTAATTTTTGTGATTTTGGTGGACAAACATTTTGCAAGTGTGTTATTTTCACACTAAAGTCATTAATATCTGACGTTGTCATTGCTGTTACATATAAGACATCATAACAAAACTATTTGCTATAGGAAAATTTTCACAAATTGTTCTTGAAAATTACACCCACGCAAAAATTTACATGTTTTCAGTATTGTGCTTAAGTTTGAGTTCAGTGGACTCTGTAGTGTCAGTGAAGATCCTTCTCTGAAAGTGTTCTTATAGAGTCGAATGTTAAACTATGTGTCCAGTTGGCAGCAATCTTGGATTAATGGTAGAAGAAAATATGACAGACACTACTTACAAAGAGTACCAAGCAGGGACTTTTGTGACTAAGTATGGCTCCTTATAATTCAGCAGTGTCAAAGAAAATGTTTGAATTAGTATTCTCATAGCTTCTGTTAAGGCAGTAAGCTTGGATTAGATGATGACATGTTGAACAACTTTTTTGTCTTGCCTGTGACGAATGAGCCAAAGGCGAGACATAGGGACCATAAATTCTGTCGTCGTCGGCGTCGTCGTAAACATTTGGTTAAGCCTAATGTTAAACTTTTTTTGAACAACAATAACTTTCTCAAATCATGCTCAATATCAATGAAATTTTGGCATAATATTCAGTACCACTTCATTATTGTATCCCAAGTTCATTTTTGAAAAAAAAAATTCCAATTTTTCCGTATTTTGCCATTAGTTGGACTTAGTTTTTTTATTTATTTTTTATTGTACCATATTTCAGCACCTACATGCCATAGACAGATGATAATTGGTAAGTGGTTACATCTTTAGTAGTAACCAACATCTATACCAGAATAAGGTCACCTTGACCTATATTTTCCGCATCAATGAATTTGGCTAAATTTTCATACCAGGTCCATATATCAACAAAGTTTAAACAAAATTGGGATAAAGGAATTTAATTTTGACATAGAATTGTTGCATATAGTCTATAGATGCACAATAAGCTTTTGGATTTTTATTCTGGTTCCAACTTTGGTAAATTTCCTGAAAATGTCCAAGACTAGCAATTTTTGAAATTTTTGCATAAAATCAAATATTTTTTAAAATATGGTTCCAATTTTGGTGAATTTCCTGAAACTTAAATTTAGTAAAAGCAAATATTTTCATTAAAATTAAAATTAACAAACACATCTTAATATAGGCCAAATAATAATGACAGTGGAGTGAGCAGGCGAGACACTAGGTTCTGCGGAACCTTTACGAATTATTTCAAAGGCAACCAACCAAGGACTCTTGTGACCAAGTTTGGTTCAAATTGGTTCTGCCTGCTGAGGAAAAGATTTTTGCATGAAAAGTTAACAATGGAATCAGAATGGAGAGATGGATGATGGAGACATAGTGATGACAGGGAAAGACTCCCTGTGACTATAATATTAGTTACATGTGGTAAAGTGATAAATATGTTGTTTCATAACTGTCAATTATGACATAACAGAAAACAGCTATCAAACTAGACCACCACTGCCCCTCAAAAAAGATGAAATCAAAATTTTAAACAGATGGTGAACAATGGCAATGTGAACTGAACATTCTGTGACAGTTTCATTGGTTTCACAAAGTAGTCTAGGAGGAGTTGTCACCACAAAGTGCTATGGCAAACAGAATAAGGAATGGACAAACAAAGGAACAAACTGACACCATGATCACTATTTACTGCCTGCTAAAGCAGGGGGGTATTAAAAGACTGTTTGGGCATCGAGAATGCTTTGATCATATCTATCAAAATTTTACAGAATTGTTGGGCAAGATAAAAGAAAACTCCCTTTTGGTCTCGTTTTGCTGACAAGTTTTTCATTCAAGAATTATATGGGACTTTGCGATTGAAAACATTGATATTCCTTTATATTTTTTTTGTTGAAGACTTGATAAATAAATGCATTCATGATCAAGGATCTGCCATAAATTTGTATCGAATATTACCAATAGCTAGTATGGTTAACATATCTATAGAATTCAGATTTTATAATATCATATACAAGGATATTTTCTGTAATTGGCTGAATCCTGTGCCATTTCCCCAGACATTAATTGTCATCACTTTTTCATAGATGAAGCAAAACGGATGAATCTTTAACCAGAAAATAAAATGCTATTTTTAGCATTTTGTTTTCTCATTACTCTGAAGCAACAACTTACACATTGTTAAAATTTTTGTCGAACTGCGATAAAAAGGTAAAACAATAAATATATACACATATCAAAACTTAAAATTATTAAAAAACAAGAAGACAGAGATGGGGATGCTTATTTTTTAATCATTTTTATGTTTTGATATGTGTATATATTTATTGTTTTACCTTTTATCCCAGTTCGACAAGAATTTTAACTTGTTTGCTTATTTATGCTTACACGAACTGCCTCAAAGCACTGAACTTACACATTGGTTGATATTTTGCAAAGTCAGGCTCTTTTCATTTTCTGCAATAGAATTGGAGACAAAATACTACATATGGTTATATAATAAGGCACTGAAGGCATAAAATTTTCTTTTATTAATTCTTATTGCCTATGTTATCATAATTATACACAAATATACAAAACAATAATCTTTTGAGCCAAATAAATGTAATATTCTAGTCACAAACACTTCTGATATGGATATAAAAGAATACAAATTATGATTTGGAGTTGAATCCTTTATAAGAAGTACCATTTTAATAAAATAATTACAGCAAAATAGGAGAGGAACAAATTAAAGCATAAGTAGACAAAAACAATAAGTCTCCACAAACTTAATTCGTTTGGGAGACTGAATAACATAAATCAAATTCCTGAGTTTTGAAAATATATTTGCTACAATTTCTGTTCTAACTGGCCAAGTTGTTTTAAAGGAAAAAAAATGTGAATGCTTTTTTCCAATATGGTGCAATACTAATTATATTCCTGGTCACCTTGGATGGGGTGCAGACTTATCAGACACAATTTTTAAGAGGACAAACTAAGTCCTACTATGTCCCAGTTTGGTTTGAACTGGTCTTGTTGTATCAGAAAAGAGCAGTGCATGAAAAAATGCATGGATGGCTACAGCAAGGTTAGCTGAAATGCTATTTTAAGAACTGTAACAAAAATATTGTTTATATGACCTCTGACAACAATAGTATGATTCTAGTCATACAGAGATCTACATTTAACAACCTTGATAATCATTATCACAGAAGCAAGAAAAATTCATAAAGCTTCTGCGCATCCTATAGTCTTGCCCGCTCACTCCCCTTCATTATAATATTGCCTATACATGTATTAATATCTGGTTGCTAACTAATATTAAAAAAAAAAACTAGTCTTTGAAAGATTCAGGAAATTTACCAAAACTGTAATCAAATTTTTTTTTAAATCTATCCATTGAAAATATTTGTTTTTATTCAAATTAATCCAAAAAGCAAGGCTGCTAACAAGAATTCAAAAAAATTGCTGGTCTTTGAGAGTTTCAGGAAATTTACCAAGACAAGAGAATTAGGATTGCTATGTATGGCTTCCACAACTATCTGTTGCAGGTGAGACAAAAATGATAAATGCCATTCTTTTAAATAAATCATACCTATTAACTTAAACAAAATATTCAACTCATACACTGACCATTAAAAAAAATTATAGTCCTTATGACATATTCAATATTGCTGCAGATGCACTGAGGTGTCTGCAGGTATTCAATTCCTATTACAGAATTTTCCAATACTTTTATAAAATTAACTCCCTTACTTGATTTCTGTTTTCCTTTTAAAACAGTACCAGATTGACATATTTTTAGTGCATTTTTTCATGAAAATGTGGAAAAAGAGTAAGAAGCAAAGATATTTATATAAAATAGATTTTTAAAAATTTTAATGATTATTTGGATCTTTTTAAATAAATGAAACATGAATGAACAGAAATAGCAGAAAATGGCAGATTAATACCATGCAGACATCTCAATATATCTAGTAATATGTCATTGAAATTGTTAGATAAAAGTTTCTGATATTTTCATGACTTACACTTATTACAGTACACAAAAAAGTAAAATAAAAATTGGGGATCAGTGGCCATACAAGCGTGAAATTCATCATGTAAAAATCAGCTATTTTAGTTGAAATGAAAGGGAAAACAAAACTTTAATTTATTTTAGTAACATCCAATAGAATATTTTAAAATTTGGTAAATTATTAGCTAAAATACTGGCCTTAGATTTGCATGAAAAGAAAATCAAGGGTCACAAAAATTATTTTTGAATAAATGGCAAACAAGTGAAGACCCTAATAGATGTCTCGCCTGTCCCTGCTTGAGCGCTAAAATTGATGTGAAAAATCAAACTGCCCTTATCACAACAACTAAACATGTTTGCTTGACTGCAAGCCTATCACTAATAGATACTGAATCAAAGTGCTTGAAGCACTAAAAGGTATCTTTGCTACTGATGTACCTGCTTTCTTTTGGGTTCAGTGCTTGTGCCTGTACACAGACTGCACATTAAATTATCTGACAGTATAAAATAATACATGACCATAAATTACAATCAACATTAGATATAATATCAAAGTTCTTTCTTAAAGGTGCGACCATTTGATTTTTATGGGGGGCAAGGAAGGAATTCTAAAAAAAAAATCCAGGATCAGAAATTTGGTGAAAAAAATTATCAGGACAGGAGGACACTGAAAAAAAATAACCAAGATGACATATATGAAGCAAAATTTCTGGATTGGACCGAAAAAAATGACAGGATTACTTCCAGTGAGAAAAAAATGTCAGGTTCAAAGATTGCTTGAAAAAAATATCCAGGATCAGATCTTACTTCCTTGCCCCCCTCCCCATAAAAATCAAATGGTTGCTCCCTAAGATATATTTGCATGATACAAGAAAACTCTTCATTACAAATTTCAGCAGAGAACATTACCATTTTTCTTTGCTTTTAATTTCAATACCATTTTTTCAATAATGCTGTGTTAATTTTTTGTACTGACTTCAACCAAAGCCCTCAGTCTAACAGGTTTATTCTCTAAATCTTGTCACAAGGAAATTTTAGAATACTTAAAATTTGTTCAGTATGTGAAATCAGACTGATAAAAGCCTGTGAGTTTTTTTTTTAACTTAAAGTTTTAATTTTAACAGAGGCAGGTAAGATGTACCTGCCAATGCTTTACCTTCTATTAGATTCAGAACTGGAATAATTTTTTCAGTTCCATGAATGAGATATTTTGTCCTTTCTCAGAACCATCAGCCCAGTTAGTAGTATGGTGGTTTATCGCCTTGAACCTGTATAGGTCTCTCATGGCATTTTAAACCTGGAGGGACGCCCACTCCAATGGAATGTAATTTCGGACAGTTGATCTTCCCTGGTATCCGCTGACTGTCGTGAGACTTCACAGTCGAATTCCTTGGTGGGTCGATCTTTTTGGGTGTAGAAGGACTTTGAAGAACTCAAAGCCCTAACTACGATATGCACCGCCATTAGCCTGCATGTCATGGCCCCGAGAGACCAAGACCCATTCTACTCGTTGAATGGTGCAGATGCCCAGTCCTCACCATCGTACCGGAATACTCTCATAGAGGTGGTCTTGAGTCTTCGAGGTCTCAGCCCAGTTTGAGAAGACAATGAATTGTTATAACAATACAAAAATTTTACTATAAAATTGTAATTATCTATTTTTAAATTCAACAAAACAAAAAGTATTGTAGAAATATCCCAGGATATTGTTAAAAACAGTAACATACAAAATTTTCAAAAATTATTACAACAATTTGGGGGGATTTCAGTGTTAGCAGAAAAATCTTTGGGCAACAATTTATAAAATGGAAAATTGCACAAGGGAGGTAATAAGTGGCAAAAAATAAATATGTTGATGTTAATGCTGACTGATTGCTATATAAACAATAAATGTCCTAAAAACTGACTCAGTCAACACCAATAATCAATCATGTTATCCTGTCACAGTGCTTCTGAAGACAATGTGCAGACATTTGTAAACAAATTGTGAAGACATCGTGTTCCTCCCATAATGAGTTATTTACTGTGTTACCACACTTGACTCTAATTAAGTTCAAATTTTCCCGCCCAGTGATTGAAGTAACTTTTATGTTTTTATATATCCATGCGCATGTGCAAATATTTGTAAACAAACCATCGTGAAAAAAACATTGTGTGTCCTGCATATATACATGGCATACGGCCAACATAATTTTATTTGGCATGATTTGGAATGTATATAAATAGTAACATCATTGTCATCCAGTCGGTTTGTATGCTTTTGATGAGGGATTCTGAGACCTGACTCTAAGTTTTAAGAAAAGGGGGAGGTCTTTTTACCTTCGCATTTGCAAAAATATTCATCCTCGTAACATTTTCATACCAATATGTTATTTCTTACAACTTGTTGATTCTTTTCTGCACTACTGTTGCTTTCTTTTGCACAAGAAAGTCTTGCAAGCACCGTTTATGTTATGAAAATGGGACTTCTTTCTTGTGTTTGAATATTATAAAAGGGTAGTGAGAAATCTGGGGAATTGAGTTGAGCTCCGGTAACAATAGCTATCTTTGCGCATGCGCAAAGATACCAAAAACCAACAATGTTCAATATAATGTAAACATAAGGTCAAGGACAAAAGCCATTTTAAAGGCAGTCTTGTAAAAACTAAACATGCTCACTAGACCATTAAATTAAGGTCACAGACATAAGTAATATGGCAGACTGTCATGTACTACAGAAGATTAACCCACATTCCAAATATCATTGACCTACCACTAATATACAGAGACCATGAAATTGAGGTCAAGGACAAAAGCAATATGACAGACTGTCTTGTACTACCACTTGAAGTTATCAGAAACTGACCTAATCACAAAAATTTAACATGCTCACTAGACCCTGAAGTTGAGGTCAAGGACAAAAGCCATATGACAGACTGTCATGTGCTACCAAATACCAACCCATACACCAAATATCATTGACCTACCACTTGTAGTTGCTGAGAAACTGACCTAATCACAAAAACAAAACATCAAAGTTTACGCCGTCGACGTCGCCGTTGTCGTCATACTTTGTATGCATATGTCTCACTTCTGCGACTATTGCCATGGGTGAGAAAAAAAACTGTCTCTATACAAATTATCTCCCCTTAACAGAACAGGAGTTAGCTGAAAAAGTTCAATATTCTGCATGGTTACCCAATAAAAGTTATAATTGATCAAATTTAACTATCATAAGACATCAAAAATGATTTACCCAAAATATCCATTGTGAATTTCATTTTTTGTTAGGTGTGCAAGAAGGATGCTCAGTTTACCCCCACTCCCCACCCCCAGTTGTTATGATTAAAAAAATGAAAATTAAAGAAAAAAATGATTTTTTTAGAATACAAGATTACTTAAAAAATTGTTACATGCATGTAGATATTACATGTACTTATAAAACTAAATGGAGATTCTGAAATTGGCAATACATATATGACATATGACAACAACATATTGTAAATCTAGTAGATTGTATTATCAATTTCTTAAGTAGATTATGATACACCTGTTTCAATGTATTTATATATATACAACCTTCAAAATAAATATATCTTCTAAATCTACAATACTAATAAAATAAAACATTTTAAAACATGAAAATACTGTAATACATGTATACATAACAAATATATTACTGTCTTTGATTATAATACGCCTGGTATAATGTTAATAACTTGGAGGACTTTTCTATTTCAGCAGATTTTTATTTCATTGTAATTGAAATGAATATAATTCAAATAAATGTATTTTTTTTAAAGTAAAGCACACTGTATTTCTTACACCTTTATGAAATAGAATTACAGTTGGACTTCTATAGCTGGAACTGTAATATCTCTTATGATGCACGCTTATTATCTATTCCTTGCACGAATAGTTATTTGTGGTACATAAAGAGACTTTGAAACTGGAGTTAGATATGAACTTGTTGAATCGCTTTTACAGGAATTTCATTGGTCGAGCGCCAAGAAATAACACATCACGCGATTTTTTCGACGTTTTTATTGGACCACTGTGAAATCTTGTTGGCCGTAATTAACTTTACCTAGTAACGGTGTTGTTGTTTGAAACAAAAACAGCAGTTCGGCACCGAATATTATGAAAATCATAAGAGAAATAGTATGTAAATAAGTCTATCGGTGAACGTTTTAAGTTTGCTTCAGAATGAACATCAAATAATTCAATATCTAATCTTTCTTGTAGTCCTTTTACTCAGGTTTGAAACTAATTCTACCAAGATAGCTTGAACATCCCCAAACTCAAACAGTTTGTTTCAGCCCCCTTAAGATGAGAAGTACGTAAATAAGTCTATCGGTCAATGTTTTAAGTTTGCTTCAGAGTGAACATCAAATAATTCAAACTTTCACTTTTAATAAATTATTGTCGTTTCAAACTATATCCTACAATTTTTCTGAAAAACTGATATTATGTTGATGTGGAAATTTCTGTTTCATTGATATAAATTTTTTAAAGGTCATGTAGTTCGTTTTCCTGGTAAAGATGGCGTAATAGTGGTTCATCTTTAAAATCAGGCCTAAAATCAAGAATTTTATGGACTTCGCTATTTTGCGACATGTTTTATCGAAAGAAATCCATTTTTGGTATGTTTATCCTATATTCAACTATTCATACCGCCGAAATTAATTTGGTGACCCTATATAAAATTTACATCATTAAAACAGAAATTTCACTGTTTAAAACATTTCATTTTTGCAGAGAAATTGTAGGATATGTTTTGATAATAGCGAAATTTAAAGAAGATTATTTATGATAAGCTTGATGGATAATTTCAAGATATGGCACAAAATTAGTTTTGATTTTAGAAATGTAAGAATTTTCCACATCAAGTTATAAGGGAAAATATGTTCTTTGGCACATCTGGGCAAAGTATTTACAAACAGACACATTTTCCATATGTTTTAACTAATGTACAGTCATTTGATATACTGAAGCACCATACTGTTATGATGCTTATCTAAAATAATGCTACACAAAGTACACAAAGTTTACATAAAAAATGATCACTGGAATTTTAAGGACAAATAACAAGAATCTAGTACTAAAACTGGAGAGTGAATCTATATCTTTTATTGCAATAAAAAAAAATCTGAAGTTGAAACTAGAGCATGTCGAAACTGGTGTTGTCGGAAAGGCCCCATAATTTCCATGCAGAAACCCAGGACAAAAGTAAAATTGAGGTAAGTTTAAATTTGAATTCTGTTTGATACACAAATCTGTTTGTTGATACAGTAATTTGCTGGATACAGTGATTTCTTGAAGTTTCAACAATCCATATATTTCTTAACTTCAGACTAAATATCAAATCATTTAAGCTGATACAAGTAAAAAAATCTAATGACGAAAATCTAATTTATAGTAAAAAGTCAAAGTATCTGCAAACAGCAAGTGGACATTTGACAGACTTGAAAACCTCTTACACAATACAACTCATCATTTCAAAGCTCCAGACCAAATATCTAATCATTTCTTCCCTTAAAAGCCAAGAAATCTGTGACGAAAATTTGGCTTTTTATAAAAATTCAAAGTATCAGCAAACAGGAAGTGGACATCCAACAAACTTGAAAATTGCTTACACAATACAACTCATAATTTCCATGCATCAGACCAAATTTCAAATCATTCCCTCAGGTAGAAGCTAATAAATCTGATTAAAATTTAGCATCTAGTAAAAATTCAAAGAATCGGCATATCGGAAGTCGGCACCCAAAAAACTTGAAAATTGCTTACACAATACAACTCATCATTTCCAAGCTTCAGACTAAATCTCAAATTATTCCCACAAATCTGACCAAAAAAATTGTTGACGGACAGATGGACAGACGAAGTGAAAACATCTAGATGCGGGGCCATAATAACCTACAAAATTCAAAAAGAGGATACCCTGGTAGTAATTAGGGACAGTGATTCACTTTATAAAAATATTATCTAGACATTTTACACAATCTTCAACAACTATGAAATGATAGCAAAAGTTAACTTGACCTTTAAATAAGATATAGTCAACTCCATTTAATTGCATACCTCTTAATAGAATATTTCTCTTAATTGCATACAATTCTGCCGCACAAAACCATTTACCATATGCTTCTATATTATTTATTCCTTTTAATTGCATATTGAATAGTTAAAAAATTCCTGTTAATTGAATAATTTCATTTTCAAATCAAGACATGTTTTTTGAAATTTAACATTAAAAGAAAATATTTTTTAGCAAATTATTCTGAAAAAAATAATTAAAATGAGAAATCTAAATATGACATGTCAATTCAATTAATGATTTTGTAAAAACACTGTAACCTCTGTGTTTGTTTAATGATTAACTCATCATTTGACACTTTTCAAGTTAATTGACATGTTTTTACAGCAAGATTGAAAACTCCTCTTAATAGAATATTCCTGTTAATTGCATATTTTTTCCTGACAAATAAGGTATGCAATTAACAGGAATCCACTGTATATATTATAATATTTGCACTTAATGTGATGTAATAAATGTGTTAAGTTATTTATGATATTGCACATTTGATCATGATAAATCATGATATTGAACACAGATGCCATGATTAAAAGTTAGAACTTCAGACCAACTAAAAATAGGGGTAATAAAAAAAATAACAGAACAGAGTGGTCAAGAGCTGAAGTCCATGAGAAAAAAAGACAAATCTGGTGGAAACCACCGGCAAAATTGTCATCCGCAATGGTCCTGACTTGGTACAGGCATTTCAAAAGAAATAGTGGGTTAAACTGGTTTGATGGCTAGCCAAACCTCACCTTCAATTGCAGTAGTGTTCGGTAGCAACTCGACAGCAATTGCCAATTGAAATAAATCTGAAGATTTAAAAATTTGGTTTCATTCATAGTTGGTAAGAACTGTATCCAAAAGCACCTTTTTCATTTCCTCATCACTTAAAGGCTTACAAAATTTACATGTTATTGTTGGTAGGTATTTGCTGCATATGACATTTTTCTTTTTCATTTAATGAATTAACTATTGTACAAAAATTGACAAAAATTATAGAATTGCGATCTTATTATTAGATTGTAAGCCTTAAAGTGATGAGGAAATGAAAAAGGTGCTTTTGGATACATTTCTTACCAAATGTGAATGAAACCAAATTTTTATTGAAATCTTCAGATTTAATATTAGTAATGTTATGTCAGAGATGGAATGAAAATTTACAAAGCATACTAATGACATTATACTAGGGAGTTATGATTGATGGATCTATTTTGATTAAATCTCTATATGTTTTTCATACAATGATAAATATTACTTCAATCTTTAAATCTTGATGTAGCAACACAAACATTACACAATAATATTTACAACAATCTATACAACAAATTTAAATCTATAAATATATTGACTATAATACTTCTGGTTTATTGTTAGGATAAGTAACAATTCTAGTTTAGAGAATTGTATTATTTCAACAGTCTTCTTAATTTGTATACAATTAAAGAACCTTAGTGAGCAAGCTCACATACCCCATGCCCCCACATATCAGAAAATCCTGCATTATTGAACTCCAAAAGTATCCTATAAGCAATATTACACGTGAAAAGAGGTTCTCAAGAGCCTGTATTGCTCACCTGGGCCATGGCTGACACAATTAGTCAAAATATTCCAAATGTTTAAGGGTCTCAATTTCAATTTCAAGTTTGTAGATAGACAATGTTATATGATCCAAAATTAAACTATGCTCCCCATTGGCAGCTATTTTTGATGAGGCATAGACTGACTGTCACTTTCTTGAAGAAGACAATCTAAGCATCATTGTGCCTCTCTTTGGTTCCAATTGGCCTCTTTGAATGATTTCCCATGGGGTCCAAGGTTAAACAATGTTCACCCCTGACTGCCATCTTGGATGCTATGGAGACATGCTGGACACATTTGATGAAGGGAACCTACTAAGGACCATTGTGATCAAGTATGGTTCCAATTGGCCATATACTTTCAGAGGAGAACATCTTTGAATATGTTTCCTATAGGATCAAATGTTAAAACCATGTTCCCCACTGGCGGCCATCTTGAATATAATGTGGACTTGCCGAACACATTTTTAAAAGGGGCCAACTAAGGACCATTGTGACTAAGTTTGGTTCCAATTGGCCCAGTATTTTCAAAGGAGATTTTTGCAATATTGTCCAAGTTTGACAAAGTTCCCCACATGCGGCCATCTTGGATGATGTGAGGACTTGCCGGTCACAATTTTTAAAGAGGACCACCCATGGACTATTGTGACCAAGTTTGGTTCCAATCGCCTCAGTGGTTTCAGAGAAGAAGATCTTTGAATGCTTTCCCATAAGGTTCAATGTTAAAACTGTGTTCCCTGCTGGCGGCCATCTAGGATATGATAAGGACTTGCCAGACATTTCTTTTAAAAAGGACCACCTATAAGGACCATTGTGACCAAGTCTAACTAGAGCTGTCGGCAAAGCCAGACTAATACCCCCCGCAACTGCATTTGAGTACCAAGGCATGTCATTTTGAAATTTGACCTTCAGCCACATGCTAATTGGAAAGTAAATCTAACAGAAATAAAACCTGTCAGGACTGAAATTACAGGTTTTATTCCAATCAGTTCATATCTGGTACTTCATTTAAAGGGTAATACATTAAATAATATATAATGCGGTGGATACAAAGCTGATTTAACCAAGCTTTCAGCACAAAATCTGCAAGGATTTACTATCATTAAGGTCAAAGGTCACAGTGACCTAAATTTTACAAGCTACACATCACCTTCCCATGATGCATCCATACACCAAGTTTGATAATCCTAGGTGCTACGGTACAAAAGTTCTGATCCAGACACGGTTTTACTATCATAAAGAACAAATGTCAAAGCCAAGGTCACAGTGACCTAAATTTGGTACGCGACATATCGTCTTCCCATGATGCATCCACACACCAAGTTTGATAATCCTAGGTGCTACGGTACAATAGTTCTGCTCCAGACACGGTTTTATTAGCATAAAGGTCAAATTTGGTACGCGACACATCATCTTCCCATGATGCATCCACACACCAAGTTTGATAATCCTAGGTGCTATGGTACAAAAGTTCTACTCCAGACATGATTTTACTATCATAAAGGTCAAAGGTCAAAGTCAAGGTCACAGTGACCTAAATTTGGTACGCGACACATCGTCTTCCCATGATGCATCCACACACCAAGTTTGATAATCCTAGGTGCTACGGTACAATAGTTCTGCTCCATAAATTTGGTACGCGACACATCGTCTTCCCATCATGCATCCACACACCTAGTTTGATAATCCTAGGTCCTACGGTACAAAAGTTCTGCTCCAGACACGGTTTTACTATCATTAAGGTCAAAGGTCAAAGTCAAGGTCACAGTGACCTAAATTTGGTACATCGTCTTCCAATGATGCATCCACACACCAAGTTTGATAATCCTAGGTGCTACAGTACAAAAGTTCTGCTCCGGACACGGTTTTACTATTATAAAGGTCAAAGGTCAAAGTCAAGGTCACAGTGACCTAAATTTGGTACGCGACACATCGTCTTCCCTTCATGCATCCACACACCTAGTTTGATAATCCTAGGTGCTACGGTACAAAAGTTCTGCTCCGGACACAGTTTTACTATCATAAAGGTCAGAGGTCAAAGTCAAGGTCACAGTGACCTAAATTTGGTACGCAACACATCGTCTTCCCATGATGCATCCACACACCAAGTTTGATAATCCTAGGTGCTACGGTACAAAAGTTCTGCTCCGGACAAGAAATTCACATGATTTTACTATCATAAAGGTCAAAGGTCAAAGTCAAGGTCACAGTTAATTAAATTTGGTACGCGACACATCGTCTTCCCATGATGCATCCACACACCAATTGATAATCCTAGGTGCTACTGTACAAAAGTTCTGCTCCGGACACGACAGGGGACGGACGGACAGATGGACAGACAGACATGGTGATTCCTATATACCCCCCCAAACTTCGTTTGCGGGGGGTATAATTATAATTGGCCCAGTAGTTTCAGAGATCTTGGAATATAGGGTCCATTTTTCGACAAAGATCCAACTGGCAGCCATCTTGGATGGTGTGTTGACTTGCCGGACACATTTTTAAAGGGGACAACCTAAGGATTAATGTGACCAAGTTTGGTTCCAACTGGCCCAGCAGTTTCAAAGAAGATGTTTGAATGAAAAGTGTATGACTGACAGACCCAAGACACAGTGATGGCAAATACTCACCATGGCATAACCAGGTTAGTAATAGATTCCATTCTGACAAACTACAACTACAGTATGTAGGAGAGATACTTAGATTGTAAGCAAACATTTACCGATGTAGGACACAATATACATTTATATACAAAAATTATTACAATGTGAAATAAGTAAAGATTATTGAAGTATTTTTGCAAAAAATTGTAGAAATTTGTACAAAAACACTTTTTTTGCTCTTAGTTATGTAACAAATAATTGTTTTTCATAAAGTGATAGCAGGGAATTACTCTAAAACTTAAAAGAGAAAAGTAAACCAAAGAAGATTTGAAAACAGATTTTAAAGGGAAATAACCCTGGACAAGATGATACTTGCTGAAAATAGTCTAAGTTCAATAACTCCCATAAAAATAATCTGATCAATAAGGCAGTATAGTATGCACATCTACACATCATGACCAACAATCCTACCAAATATGAAAGCAATCCATTAAGCGGTCTCAGAAGAGTTGCAGTGAGAAGATGATACTTGATGTTTTAGCTGAAAACAGTCTAATTCAAATAACTCTCATAAAAATATTCCGATCAATAAGACAGTATAGTACGCACATCTACACATCACGACCAACAATCCTACCAAATATGAAAGCAATCCATTAGAGTTGCAGTGACAAGATGATACTTGATGTTTTAGCTGAAAATAGTCTAAGTCCAATAACTCCCATAAAAATAATCCGATCAATAAGGCAGTAGAGTATGCACATCTACACATCATGACCAACAATCCTACCAAATATGAAAGCAATCCATTGAGCAGTTTCAGAGGAGTTGCAGTGACAAGATGATACTTTGGTATTTTAATTGAAAATAGTATAAGTCCCATAACTCCCACAAAAATTATCCAATCAATATAGCGGTATAGTATGCACATCTACACATCATGACCAACAATCCTACCAAATATGAAAGCAATCGGTCAAGCGGTTACAGAGGAGTTGCAGTGACAAGAACAGGACTGACGGACGGACGGACAGACTGACGGATGGACTGACAAAGGGACGGACCAGTCAAAAACATTATACCCTCCGCAACTTCGTTGCGTGGGGTATAAAAAAATCATATGTAAATGTACCTCTATATTTTGTGCATACTTTTGACAATTTCTACAGCTTATTACAATATGATCATTAAACCATAACAACTTACTAATACATTTATTCATATGTCATTCTATTACTTACTACAAGATAAACTACTAATCTTAAAGATCAAGCATAAGGTATGGCATAATTAATTCAAGTTCACTTTATGAACAGTGCTGTATTACCCTAGAAGACAGATTTACATAAAATGTTCTTGTTTCTGAATCCAATAAATGCTATTTTGTTAGATATGATTATATAGAATTGTTCATGTACTGTACATGTCTTGGTTCAATAAATATGTCTAAACCAAGGTATGGCATTCACTTTTTTTAATAAGCATTCCACAGTAATTTTTTATAAGGGCCACATGAAAAAATTGTAGATTCGAATCCAACATTATGAAAACCTACAGTCTGGAGTTTTTTTCATTTTGGCCTATCTTATTTTTTCATTTTGGCCTATCTAATTTTTTTCATTTTGGCCTATCTTACATGTATACTGAGCAAATTTGTGTTTCTACAAAAATCTTAACAATGTCTAAAGTACGATTTTGTGATTTTGAAGGAATTATGGCTTTAGATTTTGTGAGAAAAATTCCTTTTCTTTTGTCATACAGAAGAGAATATATAACATAAACAGAGACATGAATACCTCTATCATACTGAAGTGCAATAGTACAAGATGGGTATGTTACGAGTAAAACATAAAAAGATAATTTCAGATCTATTCCTGTTGAATTACACTCTATACAATGTTACAATTAAATTGCAAGCATCTAGCGTTATCAAAATTTTAACCATCTAGGAAACATTGGTCAAAGTTCGACCAGTGAAAAAATAGCAACCCTGAAATGTGTAGTTGCTTTTATTTGTTTTTGCGCTAGGTACAATATCTGTTGAAGTTTCTTCAGCTTTATATGTTTAAGCCGGAGAAAAACCCACATATTCAGGTGATTTTGACAAAAATTGACCAATTATGGCACCTTGGGGATGTTCGACCAGTGTATGGGTAAGTTCAACCTGACGTTTCCAAGGAGGCAATATCTGAAATTAATGCACAAAAGACACTTTTCAAATGACAAAGGAACGATTATATGCAATAAATAACCTATTTCAAATCAAGAAATACCACACATATGCTGAAAATATCAAATTTACAACTGGTCGAACTTCCCCTTTTCACTGAAGTTTGGTGCATTTCGACCACTTGTCTTGCTATCGTTCAAGTCTTTCCTTGTTTCATCCAGGTAAACTCTGGTACACTAGTGACATTTACCGATGAGGGTGGAGTTTTAGAATAAGATTCAGAATCAATTTACCGTTTTTAAAAATGACTCGAAATAATATGTTGAGAAAGTTTTAATGGAACTTTACTAGATTCAGTCAAACTTCCCCACTGGTCGAACTTCGACCAGTCTCCCCTATAGCTCTTCATTGAAAACAGAACAGAATATTGTAGAAATTTCTAGTTTGGAAGAAAACTATATATTTTAAGTTTCAGCTTTCCCTGTAAGATATCACAATTTGTTAAGCATATTGTGTTCTCATTGTAGGTTCAACTATATTGCTGTACAAACATTATATCAACATAATTTCTATGCCCTATTGAAATCCAATGCTGCAATGTTTAGATGCCTTTTCATGGGAAATCATCAAACAAACTGCATGTGTCTGGGTTGTTATAATCAACAACATGACAAAAAAGAAAACTACATGTATAAATTATGTTCTTTACAAAAATTCCACCTCAGAATCTTTGATGATCATTTCTTACTAGCCCTGAGTATGTAACCATGTCCTGTACTTCTTGTCTACTTTGATGACATGTTGTATCTGGTCTCTCCATGGAAGTAAATTCAGTAGGTTGTATACTGTTCTCTGGCAGTTCTGCATTTAGTACTAGCTCTGATGTTGATTGGTAAGTCAAAGGTCGCAATCGCCATCTTCTTATGACGATAAGTACTATAACAGCTACTACTGCAATTCCTGCCAAACTACCAAGTACAGCAACTGCAATCTTAGCTTCTTTATTTACTAAAAAAAAGATAAAACATTTAAATTTTAGATTTAAGCAGTTGTCCCTGAGTTGTAAGGGTGCTGATTATAAAAATAACTAGGTGTAACTAAATGCTCATCCAGCTGTGTTGTCTTATTATGTAAGCATTCTTTGTTTCCGGTTTGAGAATTTCCGGGTATAAACAACTTATACTTGTAGTATTTCTAATTTTGTATTTTATTCCATCACAGTCAGTACAACTCCATTGTGATTGGTCAATTTGATGTTTTGGATATTCTACATTAGTGTATTTTATCCAAAAGGAAGGAATACGCTGCAGGAATAAATACCCTGTTCAAATTACAGCCTTTCAAGTGTGTCCTTAAATCAATATGTCTGTCAACAACTAAAACATTTTTACAAATAGACAGAAAAATACGTCCATTTAAGTTCATCCATAGCTATTGTAAATTGATAAGTCAGAAATAGGAAGGTGTGAAAAGTAGGCTTATCCAAGTGTGACTGGTCATTATATAATTTCTATTCATCAGAATACAGTAGCTACATTTGTATGGACCTTTTAGCTGCCCCAACAATACTTGTATAATGACACATTTGAATGACTGTAAATTATATTAGTATGACACATATGATGCTTCAAAGGGAGACATGTTCACAAGAGACACTTTCTTCGACATCTTGCAATGAATTCCAATCAAACTGGAGCTGAGGGCAGTTTTGAAATTACTATGAGGTCTGTGCTTTGTTGAAGGCCTCATGGTGACTTCAAGATGAAGACCAACAATAAAGTTGTTTTTGTATTGTTTGGTTCTAGGATGTATTTGTAGACACTTTGTCTCATGTGCATTTACTCCATAACCTTTCATTGTTTATGTTAGATATTGATAATTCAATGATCCATTATGCCCCTGCAAGATACATTTTACCAGAATAAGCTGGACAATCGGCTAAGTGAACAATAAACCAGAGGCTCCCAGGAGCCTGTATCGCTAACATGGTTTTCATTTGCCACAATCAAGCTAACATTGTAAGTTATACAGTTGAACTTCAGTCTCTCCAACTTTGGTAGCTTGAACACCACCAATATCTTGAAGTGTATTAAAAGTCTGATCATGTTTTACTATATGTCTTTGTTGGGCTTTTTTCACAAAAAACGTTCTTGCTTAGGACCACTTTTGACACCAGTTTTGAAGTCAAGACATCATTTTGTAAATAGTGGTCAACGACAATTTTTATAACCATATTTTTAAGTTACGACATCAATATCTATTTGGAAACCAAATTTCAATGAAATCGGACAATGTTGAATTTTCCAGCCTTTTTGGCAGCAATTTTGAAAATGGCAGTCAACTAACAATTTTCAACACTGGTTTTGAAGTTGCAACATCAATATCTATTTGGAAGCCAAATTTTATTTAAGTCGACAATATTAAATTTTCCTGCCTTTTTTTTGTGGCCATTTTGAAAATGGCATTCAACGAACAATTTTTAACATCAGTTTTAAAGTTGGGACATCAATACCTATTTGGAAACCAAATTTCATTGAAATCGGACAATGTTGCATTCCCCCCCCCCTTTTGGCACACATTTTGAAAATGGCTGTCAAGGAACAATTTTTAACAAGGGTTTTGAAGTTGCGACATAAATACCTATTTGGAAACCAAATTTCATTGAAGTCAGACAATGTTGAATTTTCCCCACTTTTTTTGTCGGCCATTTAAACTAGAGGCTCACATGAGCCTTTATCACTCACCTCGTGACTGGTTTTATTCATTGTCAAGAAGAGACCACCCATTCATACTAACAATCAGTTCACCAGATGTTACATTTTCAATCTTGGATGAGTTACAAACATAAAAATTACAAACTTTGAAAGGGAACACCCAAAGACAATCGTACCCAAACTTGGTTCCAATTGGCTCAGTAGGTTCAGAGGAGAAGACATGTGAATGCATTTCCCATAGGGCCCTATATTAAACTATGTTCCATGCTGGCGGCCATCTTGGATGAGGTACGAACGTCAAAATCACAAACTTTGAAGGGGACAAGCCAAGGACTATTGTGACCAAGTTTGGTTGAATTTGGCTTGGTAGTTTCAGAGGAGAAAATCTTTAGATGCATTTCCCATAGGGTCCCTATGTTAAACTATGTTCTCTGCTGGCAGCCACCTTCAATGAGGTATGAACATAAAAATCACAAACTTTCAAGGGGACCACCTAAAGACTATTGTGATCAAGTTTGGTTCCAATTGGCTCAGTAGTTTCAAAGAAGAAGATCTTTGATATTTTACGAAAGGATATGGAGTAAATGAACATCAACTGCAATAATTTTAATGAGCTGTATGGCCATTTCGGAAATTTATTCCTCATCAGCAGCACTAGAACCCAAACAAAGGAAATCCAATAGGGTCCTATGTTAAACTATGTCCTGTGCTGACGACCATCTTGGATGAGGTACGAACATAAAAATCACAAACTTTAAAGGGGACCAGCCAAGGACAATTGTATCCAAGTTTGGTTCCTATTGGCTTATAGTGGTTTCAGGAGAAAAGACCTTTGAATGTATTTCCCATAGGGTCCCTATGTTAAACTATGTTCCCCGCTGGCAGCCATCTTGGATGAGGTACAACCACAAAAATCACAAACTTTAAAGGGAACCACCTGAGAACTATTGTGACAAAATTTGGTCCACATTGGCTAAGTGGTTTCAGAGGAGAAGATCTTTGAATGCATTTCCCATAGGGTTCTATGTTAAACTATGTCCCCTAGTGGCAGCCATCTTGGATGAGATGCTAATCTGCTGGACATATGTAGAAATTGTAGTCCTGGAAAAGCTCAACACTTTTGTAATTCACATTTAACCTCCATCTCAAACAGTTTTTGAAATAAAAGTAAAAATGTTATAAAATCGTGAAAATTCAAAGAAAAGGGGCCATTTCTCCTATGTGGGCCGTCAAACTTGCAGGAAATGTAGATCTTACTATGCTGACCATTTTTGTAATTTTTGTAACTTCACTTCTATCTTCTACCGTTTTCAATATATAAGACTAAAAGTAACAAAAAAACGAAAATTTTACGGAAAAGGGGCAATAACTCCCAGATCAGTTATCAGATATTCTTCAAAAATTGCGATGCGGGTAGATCTCGTCATGCTGATCATTTTTACTCCATGTCAGATTTTTGATATCTGTAACGGTTTTCGAGTAATTTGCAAAAAACAGCAATTTACCCCTTATGTTCTATTTTTAGTAACAGCGGCCATGTTGTTTGGTCTACGGACATAAAAATCACAAATTTGAAAGAGCATACCCTGGTGATGATTCAGGCCAAGTTTGGTTAGTATTGGCCCAGCAGTTTCAGAGGAGAAGATCTTTGAATAAAAGTTAACGGACGGACGGACGACGGACGCCAAGTGATGGCAAAAGCTCACATGGCCTTTGGCCAGGTGAGCTAAAAATGGCGGTCAACGAACAATTTTCAACACCGGTTTTGAAGTTGCAACATCAATATCTATCTGGAAACCAAATTTCATTGAAATCGGACAATGTTGAATTTTCCCGCTCTTTTTTTGGCGGCCATTTAAAAAATGGCAGTCAACAAACTATTTTCAACACTAGTTTTGAAGTCACCACAGCATGGCGAACATTTCATCATTTTACACTTAACCTTCATCTTCTATAGTTTTGGAAATAAAAGACGAAAAAAAACGAAAATTGTAAAAATTCGGTGAAAAAAGGGCAATGACTCCTACAAGGGTTTTTGGATTTTCTTCAAAATTTCAGGATGGGTAGATCTTGATATGCTGAATATTTTTGCAATTTAAAGTTGACCTCTATCTGTTATAGTTTTTTAAAATAAAAAATATTAAAATTTTGAAAATTTTATGGAACCAGAGGCTCCCAGGAGCCTGTATCGCTCACCTGGTTTTCAGTTGCCACAATCAAGGTAACAATGTAAGTTATACAGTTGATCTTCAGTTTCTCAAACTTTCGTACGTCCAACACCTCCAATATCTTGAACTGTTTTTAAAGTCTGATCATGTTTTATTGTATTTCTTTGTTGGGATTTTTCGATAAAAAACGTTCTTGCTAATGACCACTTTCGACACGATTTGAAGTCGAAGTGTCATTTTGAAAATGGCAGTCAACAAACAATTTTCAACATCCGTTTTGAAGTCGCAACATCAATATCTATTTGGAAATCAAATTTCTTTGAAATCGGACAATGTTGAACTTTCCGGTCTTTTTGGTAGCCATTTAAAATATGGCAGTCAGCGAACAATTTTTAACATCAGTTTTGAAGGAAACAAAATGTCATTGAAATCGGACAATGTTGAATTTTCCCGCCTTTTTGGCAGCCATTTTGAAAATTGCTGTCAACGAACAATTTTCAACATCGGTTTTGAAAGTCGCAACATCAATATCTACTTGGAAATTTCATTGAAATCGGACAATGTTGAATTTTCCGGCCTTTTTTGGTGGCCATTTTGAAAATGGCGGTCAAGGAACAATTTTCAACATCGGTTTTGAACTCGCAACATAGAGATCTATTTGGAAACCAAATGTCATTGAAATCGGTCAATGTTGAATTTTCCCGCCTTTTTTGGCGGCCATTTTGAAAATAAAGTTCAAGGAACAATTTTCAACACCAGTTTTGAACTCGCAACATCAAGATCTATTTTGAAACCAAATTTCATTGAAATCGGATAATGTTGAATTTTCCGGCCTTTTTTGGCAGCCATTTTGAAAATGGCGGTCAAGGAACAATTTTCAACATCAGTTTTGAAGTCGCAAGAGCATGGCAAACATTTCATCAATTTACACTTAACCTTCATCTTCTATAGTTTTGGAAATAATAGATGAAAAATACGAAAATTTAAAAAATTCGGTGAAAAAAGGGCAATAACTCCTAAATGGGTTTATGCATTTTCTTCAAAATTTCAGGGTGGGTAGATCTTGATATGCTGAACATTTTTGCAATTTACTCTTGACCTCTATCTGTTATACTTTTTGAAATAAAAAATAATAAATGCACAAATTTTAAAAATTTTACGGAAAAAGGGCAATAACTCCAAGACGGGTTTTCGGATTTTCTTCAAAATTGCAGTGCAGGTAGATCTTGCTATGTTGATCACTTTTACCCCATGTCAGATTTTTGATATCTGTAACGGTTTTCGAGTTATTGGCCAAAAACTGCAATTTACCCTTATGTTCTATTTTTAGCAACGGCGGCCATGTTGTTTGACCTACCGCCTAATCGAACACAATTTTGAGAAGCCATACTCTGGTGATGATTCAGGCAAAGTTTGGTTACATTTGGCCCAGTGGTTTCAGAGGAGAAGATTTTTGAAATTGTTGACAGACAGACAGACAGACGGACGGACGACGGACGACGGACGACGGACGCATAGCGATGGCAAAAGCTCACATGGCCTTTTAGGCCAGGTGAGCTAAAAAGGGCAATAACTCCAAGACCGGTTTCAGATTTTCTTCAAAATTGCAGGGCGGGTAGATCTTGCCATGCTGGTCATTTTTACTCGTCAGATTTTTTTATATCTGTTACGATTTTCGAGTTATTTGCAAAATACAGCAATTTACACCTATGTTCTACTTTTAGTAACAGCAGCCATGTTGTTTGATCATCAGACAAATCGAACACAATTTTGAAACTGCATACCCTGGTGATGATTCAGGCCAAGATTGATTACAATTCACCCAGCAGTTTCAGAGGAGAAGATTTTTGAAATTGTTGACAGACAGATGGCGGACAACAGACGGACGGCGGACAACACATGGACGACGGATGCAAAGTGATGGCAAAAGCTCTCTTGGCCTTTTAGGCCAGGTGAGCTAAAAAAAGTGATAATGTACAAATATACTGTAAACTTCTTCTGATATATTGAAAATTACCTTAGTAGGGACAAACCATGAGATCTCAAACATGCAGACTAGCTGGCAGACAGAGTTGAAAAAAATGCCAAAATGATTTTATCTATTTCAGAATAAAAATTCAGAAGTATTTCTGTTATCACCATAATGAACATGTCATGATATCAATATACACCTTTTGTATAAGGACATTATAATAGTCTATAATCAATAAAATAAACCTACAAGTCAATGATCCAAAAGTTATCATAACAAGAGGCTCTCAAGAGCCTGTATCGCTCACCTGGGCCATGTTGACCAAATTTGGTTTCAATTGGCCAAGTAGTTTCAAAGGAGAAGATCTCTGAATATAGGGTCCAATTTTCGACAAAGATCCTGCTGGGGGCCATCTTGGATGACCTGAGGACTTGCAGGACATCTTTTTTAAAGGGGACCACCCAAAGATTATTGTGACCAAGTTTGGTTCCATTTGGCCCAGCGGTTTCAGAGGACAAGATGTCTGAATGAAAAGTTTACGACTGACGGACGAGGGACGCCAAGTGATGACAAAAGCTCACCCTGGCATAGCCAGATGAGCTAACCAGAGGCTCCCTGGAGACTATATCGCTCACCTGGCTTTCAGTTGCCACAATCAAGCTAACATTGTAAGTTATACAGTTCTTTTTTGGGCTTTTCTGACAAAAATTGTCTTGCTAAGGACCACTTTCGACAACAGTTTTGAAGTCGAGACATCATTTGGTAAATGGCAGTAAACAACAATTTTTAACACCATATCTTTAAGTTATGACATCAATATCTATTTGGAAACCAATTTTCATTGAAATCGGACAATGTTGAATTTTCCCGCCTTTTTGGCGGCCATTATAAAAATGGCAGTCAACAAACAATTTTCAACGCCGGTATTGCAGAAGCAACATCAATATCCACTTGGAAACCAAATTTCATTGAAATCAGACAATGTTGAATTTTCCCGCCTTTTTTGGCGGCCATTTTGAAAATGGCGGTCAACGAACAATTTTTAACATCAGTTTTGAAGTTGCTACATCAATACCTTTTTGGAAACCAAATTTCATTGAAACCGAACAATGTTGAATCTTCCAGCCTTTTTGGCGGCCATTTTGAAAATGGTGGTCAGCGAAAAAATTTTCAACACCAGTTTTGAAGTCGCAACATCAATATCTATTTGGAAACCAAATTTCATTGAAATCGAACAATGTTGAATTTTCCCCCCTTTTTTGGCAGCCATTTTGAAAATGGCGTTCAACCAATAATTTTCAACATCAGTTTTGAAGTCGCCACAGCATTGCAAACATTTTATCAATTGACACTTAATCTTCATCTTCTATAGTTTTGGAAATAAAAGATGAAAAATATGAAACTTTGGAAAATTCCGTGAAAAAAGGGCAATAACTCCTACAAGGGTTTTTAGATTATCTTCAAAATTTCAGGGTGGGTAGATCTTGCTATGCTGAACATTTTTGCAATGGACCAATTCAGAAATGCAACGGCATTGTGGGATTGTCATTGTTCTGAACGTTCGTGGTTGGTTCAAACATATTTTACGAGTACGCCGAGATTGCGCAACGTCATTTACGAGGACGGAAGCTAATTTCTGAATCGGTCCATTAAAGTTGACTTGTATCTCTTATAGTTTTTCTGATAAAAAATTAATAAAGTTAAAATTTTGCAAATTTTACAGAAAAAGGGCAATAACTCCAAGACGGGTTTCAGATTTTCTTTGAAATTGCAGGGCAGGTAGATCTTGCTATGCTGATCACTTTTGCCACATGTCAGATTTTTGATATCTGTAATGGTTTTTGAGTTTTTTGCAAAAAACAGCAATTTACTCCTATGTTCTATTTTTAGTAACAGCAGCCATGTTGTTTGGTCTTCAGACTAATCGAACACAATTTTTAAACTGCATACCCTGGTGATGCTTCAGGCCAAGTTTGGTTACAATTGGCTCACCAGTTTCAGAGGAGAAGATTTTTTGAAACTGCTGACTGACGACGGACGCAAAGTGATGGCAAAAGCTCACATGGCCTTTTAGGCCAGGTGAGCTAAAAATGCAATCAAATAAATAAAATCTAATCTTCGACAACAAAGGTTTAATATGTGCTCCTCTCCTCTTTACAAGGAATGGATTGTAACCCTTGGCTAGCGAAGATGATAAAAATTTAATAGCACAATGATGTTTATGTACTGATTATCCAGTTTCATACTTACATACTGAGCAATCACTCCTTATCAGTTTAATATGAGAATTCATTATTTCAACATCTCTAGAATGCTTTGTCAATACAGTAGCCTGAAAAAGACAACACAAAAGGTTAACAACTATTCTTAAAAATGATAAACTGTGGACACAGAATATGTCTCGCCCGCCCCTTGCATGGCTTAAATTTGCACATTGATTTACTGCAGCAGCCATTAAAATAAAATATAATTCTTCATATGTGTAAACAATTTCCTTTAAAAAAATGATGTGATCACTCATGCATGACTGACGGGCAAGGGCCACAATCTGGGCATGAAAATGGTATGTACTCCTCAAGATGCAACTTCATGTCAAATATCAAGTGCCTAGGACTACTGGTACAGGCTGTATAAACTGCTTGCTAAAAACTTAAAGTGATCAAAGGGCCAGGGCCACCATCTGGGCGTGGAATTGGTATGTACTCCCCAAGACGCAACTGCGTGTCAAATATCAAGTGGCTGGGACTACTAGTACAGGCTGTACAAACTGCTTGCTAAAAACTTAAAGTGATCGTTCATGCATGACTAAGAGGCCAGGGACACCATCTGGGCATGGAATCAGTATGTACTCCCTAAGACGCAACTGCATCTCAAATATCAAGTGCCTAGGACTACTGGTACAACCTGTACAAACTACTTGCTAAAAACTTAAAGTGATCTTTCATGTGTGACTAAGGGGCCACGGCCACAATCTGGGCTTGGAATCAGTGTGTACTCCCTCAGACGCAATTGCATGTCAAATATCAAGTGCCTAGGACTACTAGTATAGGCTGTACAAACTGCTTGCTAAAAACTAAAAGCGATCGTTCATGTGTGACTAAGGGGCCAGGGCCACCATCTTGGGCATGGAATCGGTATGTTACTCCCTAAGACGCAACTGCATGTTAAATATCCAGTGCCTAGGACTACTGGTATAGGCTGTACAAACTGCTTGCTAAGAACTTCAAGTGATTGTTCATGGATGACTAAGGGGCCAGGGCAAGTAGGGATTTGAGTTGTTCCCATAATAATGCAACTGCACATCAAATATTATGGACCTACAACTAACATAAGCTTGTTAATTCACAATAGTTTGCAATTGTTGCCGCCACCGGAAACACTACCCTAAGTCTCGCTTCCGCGACTTTTTCGTCACGGGCGAGACAAAAATCTTAATCTTAAAAATATCAAATACTCTGATATACATATATATTTTCAGGGGCTTTTCTAGCATTTAGCCATGCCTTGAAAAAGGACCCTTTTCATTTACTTCTAAATCATGCAAATTTCCCATAATTCCATCTTAACCCCTAATTTTGGTTCCAAAGAGGGTATTTTGTCAATACAAATTTCCCAAAATGGCTTTAAAAAGCCCTGATTTTTTCTGGTTTCTACAGCCTATAATTTAATGTCTTTTTGTGTTTTCTTTATAACATATCTTTGTTCTCTAATATTACATAAATTACTTCATTTCACTTCAAAAAGATGATTTTTATCTATATGATGGAGGCATCAGGAGTTGATGGTTAGCAACACCTGGGGATATGGCTTAGCAACACCTGGGGATATGGCTTAGCAACATCTGGGGATATGGCTTAGCAACATCTGGGATATGGCTTAGCAACACCTGGGGATATGGCTTAGCAACACCTGGGGATATGGCTTAGCAACATCTGGGGATATGGCTTAGCAACACCTGGGGATATGGCTTAGCAACATCTGGGGATATGGCTTAGCAACACCTGTGGATATGGCTTAGCAACACCTGGGGATATGGCTTAGCAACATCTGGGGATATGGCTTAGCAACATCTGGGTATATGGCTTAGCAACAGCTGGGGATATGGCTTAGCAACATCTGGGGATATGGCTTAGCAACAGCTGGGGATATGGCTTAGCAACATCTGGGGATATGGCTTAGCAACACCTGGGGATATGACTTAGCAACATCTGGGGATATGGCTTAGCAATACCTGGGGATATGGCTTAGCAACACCTGGGGATATGGCTTAGCAACATCTGGGGATATGGCTTAGCAACACCTGGGGATATAGCTTAGCAACATCTGGGGATATGGCTTAGCAACACCTGGGGATATGGCTTAGCAACATCTGGGGATATGGCTTAGCAACACCTTGGTATATAGGTTTTGTAATGATGTGCAACCATTTTTGAAATTTGTATAGCCAAGATAAACAATGTATTGACTTACCCTTATACAGTGGATTCCTGTTAATTGCGTACCTTATTTGTCAGGAAAAAATATGCAATTAACAGGAATATTCTATTGAGGAGTTTTCAATCTTGCTGTAAAAACATGTCAATTAACTTGAAAAGTGTCAAATGATGAGTTGATCATTAAACAAAAACAGAGATTACAGTCTGTTTTTACAAAATTATTAATTGATTTGACATTTCATAATTTGATATCACATTTTAATTAGTTTTTTCAGAATAATTTGCTAAAAAATATATACTTTTAATGTTAAATTTCAAAAAACATTTGAAAATGAAACTATTCAATTAACAGGATTTTTTTAACTATTCAATATGCAATTAAAATGAATAAATAACATAGAAGCATATAGTAAATGGTTTTGTGCAGCAGAATTGTATGCAATTAAGATAAATATGCTATTAACAGGTATGCAATTAAATGGAGTCGACTGTATAATATTTTGCTCTTTTTACCCCATCAAGACCCACTACAGAGTATTCCTCAGCAGTACTCCACAAAAAGAGCAAAATATTATATTAGGGTAAGTCAGTACATTGTTTATCCCTGGCCAAACTATCAAGACCCTCTGTTTCCTGACTACTCCTGGTACAATGTATAATAATTTGCTGTATTTGTGGAGTAATACTGACTGACTTGTAGAAATACATGTAATCTGTTCTTTACCTTTAATGACTGACTCTGATATAATATTTTCCTGATATAATACCTGATATAATATTTTCCTGTACTTGACAAGTACTGTTGAATATTCTTCGTGAGTAAAATTTAATGACTTACCCTGATTAAATATTTTCCTGTACTTGAGGAATACTGTTGTTTGACTTGTAGAAATACCCTCTGTGAGTAACCTTTAATTTCCTTTGTATCTATAGCACCACTAAATGTCCTACTCCATTCCAGCTTAGGGCTATTACACTGCAAAATATATGCAATTTCAAAGGCTTATAAAATGCTAAAAGACATCTTTAAAAATAACAAATTTAAACTAGAGCTGTTGCAGAATGGAAGCCAGGTATACCCCGCTAATTGAACCCTGAATCAATATGCCAAGTGTAAATTTAAGTATGTGTGGACCCAATACAGTTGCGGACACAAATGTGGACACAATACAAGTATGGACAAAATGATATACCTCCCACTTTTTTTCTGAAAATATTAAAGATGAATTATCTCCCCTTAAAAATCTAGGACAGCAACCATATTACCTTTTGCACATCCTCAACTGGTGTACTAAAACTTTGCAACATTTCATCAAAATCCAAGCAGTGGTTTAGGAGAACATGCGCTTACAAGGATCACCCCTCCCCCTTTACACAGAAAATATTCAAGGACAAATTATCTCCCGTCAAAATTTCAGACAGCAACCATATTACTTCATGCACATCTTCAGGTGGAGTACTGCAACTGTGTAACATTTTATCAATTCTAAGCTTCATAGATGCATATATTTGACATGTATATACAACTGCAAGCATCTACATATTTAGAAATGCTACACTTGTAGGAAGAGAAACTAGGACACTGGCTTCAGCAAAACTAAACCATAAAGATGAGACCAATAGCCCAAAATTTTGGTTGAAACCCCACATAAGATTAATTCCATATCCCAATATTCCTGGAATACATTTCAAATATCTTATTGTCAAGCAATACAAAGGACCTATATATTGTATCCCTAATGTAATTAAAAAGAATGTACAGAAACAAGCTTGTCTGTTATAAATAATTACCCTATTTAAAATAAATGCATGATGTTAGCAAAATAATTTACTACATAAAGTTGAATTTTCTTGAACTTCAAAAACAGAACTTTCAAGTGAATATTTATTAAATGCCTTACTGTTATCTTAAATGAAATGTCTGGTGGATCATTACATTCATTGATAGTTGCCTGTATCCGTGTCATAGAGAATCCATCCAGGGGATAGTCACAGTCAGCATACAGATGGTGGAATAAGCATATTACACCTTGAAAAAAAATTGAATTCAAACCTCACAGAAAATATATTGCTTCAAAGTTTTTTTTTTCAATCTTCAGTTTTAAAACAGTATACCAATCTGATAAAATTAACTTGTTATGATGTCTTACATCAGTTGGAGTAGGTCGAAATGCTGTATCACTATGAGCGTAAGTATATGTATCAAGGAAACTTGTTTGAATGAGAAGTATATAACTATGAATTATGAGAATGTGTAGCAGGTAAACTTGTTGAACTGAGAAGTATATTAAACTATGAGTTACAAGAATGTGTAGCAGATGAAGTTGTTTGAATGCGCTGATAATGAGTCAAGAGTCAACCAACTCTACCTAATACACATGCGTGGGTTAGCGGACCAAAAACAAGAGTAGGTTAGCCATGGCGTCGCTTGTTTTTTGTTCAACTGAATGATTATTTTGTTCATTTATTCTGCTGCATGGATAGCAAGTTCAATGTGGATAGTATTGTATGGCATAGGGGGGCTTCTCGTCCCCTAAGAACCCCCTCGCGACGGACGATATCCCTACGGGGTCTTGTGATAGTAAAATGGATGTTTGATAGTAGAAAGGGCATACCTCAATGCTCAAACGCCGCAGCCGGTTAGATCAGCTTGGCTTGCTGTGATAGTATTTACCTTTGCAAATATTATTATACTATATTGATATAAATTTTGCTAATCGATCTCTTAATTTTTATTTCGTTCCTCAGAATTGCTACTCAATTTCAATAATATATTTTATACTTTATTAAACTGACACGAAAAACATGCTCAATAGTTACTATCAATTGACGCCAGAAGTCATGGCAATATGCTGCAGTAGAATGTTATAAATGTCTCCGTTTGAACGACCGTATCTATATCTATAAACAAATTCATCAAGGATTGATGGTAGCTTTTCTGGGAGAACTCCTATCATTTTCTTGATGCGTAACTTAGCCAACCCCCAAATTCCTTCTATGTTGTTTGTACAGCATCCTTCGTCACTCTTCAATTCAATTGTATGATTTACTGTCAAATGAAGAAAACCCTCGGATTTTAAATTTTGATAAGATGCCCATTGATCCGAATAAATGGTTGATCCGGGAGCAACATATCTTCGTATGATTGATACAAGCGTGTCTTGTGATCTGTCTTGAACTAGCTGTAAAACGCAATTTCTCGTTTCCCTTTCAACCATACCGAAAACCCAATATTTCTGATTACCGGTGCCTCTATTATATTTTCTTTTTTTCCCAAAGAGGCTTTCGTCGATTTCTACAGTACTAGTATCGATGCCTCTACCTAACTGAACAGGATTCTCTCTGAGAACTGTTGAACAAATAGCAATAGCTCACACTGACCCTTTTGGTCAGGTGAGCTGAAAATATGATTCTGGCATAGTTCGTTGAGAGAGGTGTTTATCGATATGAGTCATGAGATTGTTATCAGGAAAGTTGTATCAGTACTAGTCAACTGACAAGACCTGATACAAGAATGCTGTACCACCATTACCATCAAATCCATTTATAAAAATTTTACAACTGGAACCAGCAGATCATGATATTTATCACATTTATTACATCCAATTAAATTATTTTGATAAAGTGTTTTACAGCAAGGCTTGATGAGCTTCAAGTATTTGAAAAATCATTCAACAAAACATGTTCTTATGAGTTGAATTTACCATAATTAATATGACATCTTTCAGTGTTACAAGAAAAATCTAATTAGATTATTAACTGAATAAATTTGAAGAGTAAATTTCATTGATGTTCCGAATACATATACATTTGTATACGAAAGAGAACAGATTTTAATGTACAGTGGAACCTGTCTAATTAAGAAATAATTGACAGTAGCCATATATTTATATTATTTTTACCACGGGTTGGCACTTTATGGCAAATATTTTACCCAGAGCTACCAGCGAGGGGTAAAATATCACCATAAAGTGCAAGCCCGTGGTAAAAATGATATTAATATATGGCTACTATTAATTATTGCAATTCTAATAGGTTCCGATTAGGAGAATTCCTCCTAGTACACATGGATGAAACGCCATTTTAGAACGTACGCCATTTGGTCTGTGATGTTGCAAAAACTGACGTAAAACTACCTATGACGTTATCAAAAGTACCGTCATTTGTTTATGACCTTACCCATAAGTAAATATTATTTTTACCACGGGTTTAGATACAAAGCGAATGAAAGCCGTCATATTAGAATCCGACACAATACAGGACCATAAAAATGTGTTGGATTATAATAATCATTATTAGGATGTCAGAATACTACATGTGAGGTTTTAAAGGCATTAAGAAGGTGTCTAAACAGTCTTTGGGATAAAAAAAATCCTGTCAGATTTGACAGGATATCGGATACCCAGGTATAGGATTAGACAACTTTCACTGTATCATTCATTCACAAATCCCTAAAGATTTTGTTATCATGTATACATGTATTATGATTGATACTTTCTCTAATAATACAGTTATACAAATGTACCATTGACTGTTGTACTGATTGCACTGATTATAATGATAAACAGTAGTCCCTTGGTGCTGGACATTCTGGTTTTATCATTCCATGTCTTGGTAAACCTTGATTACTACATCATTTAATCTGTGAATAAAAACAAAATGTTTATTACTGTAAGTTCATTGATATCATATTGTGCATTTATTTCATGAACTCATGAGACAAAATGCTGGTGTTTAAACTGACATTTATGACTTTGCATATATATGTTTCAATGTAATTTACAACAGGTAGTTTGCTTGTGTTTATTATACCAACATTTGCTGGTGTAAAGAGTGTAAAATGTCAGACCTGAGTGTTTAGTAACTGAAATATCATGTGTGTACTTTGTATGTACTATTCAAACACAGATTATAAGAATCAAACACCAGTGATAGTGCAAGATCAAGAAATCTTAGACACCGGAGCCTAAGATTACAATATCTCTCTACCAAGGTTTAGTAGCAAACAATTGAAATCTTACCCAAGGGTGTTTGAGATTTCTAAATCTTGCAAAGTCAACAGCCTTCAATTATTTTTCTCACTTTTGTTCACAAAAACTTCTTTTGGCACGGTCATGTTGTCCTTGCCATCCGCAATTACTTAGCTACTCACAATGACGTTATAGTATGCACGAGGCAGTCTCACTTGGGGTGGAGTGAGAAAGAAAAATCTCATCCCGCCAAAAATAAGGAATTGACCTGTCACAAAAGTGAGAAATCAATATCTGAACAAAATATTATCTATAGGGCTCTAGGTCAATGTGTATACTCCTACAAGAGGTTGGAATTCTATTCCTCCAAACTTTTCATTTTCTATGTGTTGTATATGACAGACTTGACCTCACTTTACCTTACAGTCTACAAAGTATTCGACTAGTTTTTATATTTTAGAATTCAATTTTAATGTAATTTTTTTTTGCTCTTAAAGTTCTATTTTTATTTGTATGTACTTATATATGTGCTTTTATATGATGTAAACCACTTTCAGTAATATTACATGTATATTAGATTTAGCACTATCAGTGATGGCAAAATTCAATTTTCTTTTACAGGACATTCGATCAATATGATGGATTTACCAGACTGAATATTTTTCAACAACACCAAAATTTCGAACCTATCAGAAAAAAGAAAAACAAGGAAACATAATTTTATTGGTTTTCAGTGCGTTGTTATATGCATCTCCCAATAAAAAAAGTTCTTGTCAGTTTGCTTCCTCATCCACAAATTCCTTCCTCAGCATCTTCACCAAAATACAAAACATTATATATTTCAATAGAGACAAATGAAATGTATTTTTTATTCAGCTTCCTCTCTTGATGATGTTCTTCATATTTTTGTTGTCTTTCTTTATTTAGGCCTAGAAAAAAAAGTTGTGAGTTTAGGGTAACCCGACCCTACCTAAAATTCTATGCCTACCCTAATTTTTTTTGCCTATTTTACAAGAAGCACTGTTAAAGTCAGAAATGTTCCTCCATTACTACAATGTAAAAAAAAATATTAAAAAAGAAATTTTTTCCTACCTACCCTACCTAACTTTGAAAACCATGTTACCCTAAACACACAATTTATTTTCTTAGGCCTTATTTTTATTTACTTATTCATGTTTTTGCTCACTGACACTGTCTGAAGAGTTTTCTAGGGATTTTTCATTGATTTGTTTAAAAATTGAATTTTAATGTATATTTGGGATTTTTTTATCAACAAATGATGAATTTTGTAAAATTGTATAATCATCATAACGCATAAAATCAATATTAATAATTTTATCACCTGACACATTCATTTGTTTGACTTGCATTTTTTTAATAAGAAAAAGTTCATGATAACACCAGAAGCATAGCAATTATCATCTGATCATTCTAGTTTCTACCTTTCAGCTGCACAATTTGAAAGAAAAGTGCACTGAAAATTTTCAGATTGTTCTGCAGAAAGTGTAAGAATACAACATCCGGAAAGTTTTTATTACGATCCGTTTCCGATTTTCATAGAACTGGAAGTCGCCATTTGCAATTTTGTTGACAAATAGAAGACTGTTTTTATATGATTTTGGCAGTTCTGCCATGAATATTTACACAAAATATAAGCGGTACTTCGATGTAAGGCAAGCTCTAAATGTTTTCCTGTAAATAAAGTGTCCGTACTTATGAGCTTTTGATCTAGGAACAATATGACCACGAATTTTCACACTGGAAGTATAAAAAATAAAACCAAATAAGGATTTAGACCTGAAATTTTACAGGACAGTTGGACCGACAACTTTGAATTTTTTACCGGACCTGTGATGAATTTACCGGACTTGTCCGTCGGTCCGACGGTATTTCGGCATCACTGCGCTATATACAGATATAAAAATTGTAATAATCAGAGACATATAGATACAGAGATAAGAAGCTCCTAGTTTATCCTATATTGGAATTGGTAACAACACGCGTGTGGGAGATATCCATCAGGTTAGTTAACTTTGGTAGCTAACTCCTGTAATGACCTTAGGATCAGGATGTAGTGTTGCATCATGGGAGCAAGTTTACACGTGTGATGTTAACAACTCCAATATTAGTTGCTAATCTCTGTATCTATATGTCTCTGTAATATTAAATAAATAAATTTTAGTATTAGCAGCTATTCTAACTACTTTACCAGATACCCTACTTGGGCCGTGCATTCTTTATATATTTTGTCTGCAATCATTTGCTAATGGAATTTGAGTAGCTTGCCATCCACCTCAAGGGTTGCTGGGGTAGATCAATGAGGAATATATATTTTTCGTACTACTTATTTACTTCAGATACATACAACTACATGTACATCTAATGATGTACCTGTGATCCAAAACACTTTTCTGAAACGTGTTTGAGCCCCAAGTTATTCAACTTGTTTATAAATGATCTACCAGATATGTTTGCATCATCCTCAAATCCAGTTTTTGTTAATAATTATAGAGTAGATTGTCTCATGTTTGCAGATGATATTGTGTTACTCTCTGAGTCAAAAGAAGGTCTACAAAACAGAATGGATATGTTGAAATTTTATTGTTCGGAATGGTGTTTAAATGTCAACTTATCAAAAACCAAAGTTCTCATTTTCAACAAACCTGGCAAATTTATAAATCATCCAATATATTTTGATCAAGATTTAGTAGAATGTGTCAGTTTTATAAATATTTAGGCATTACCTTCACCAGTAGTGTAAAACTTCAAACATGTAAGGTAGAACTACACAAAAAAGCTAAGAAAGCATGTTTTACACTTCAAAGTTGCTTATCTTCAACTAACCCGAGTATATCAACTTTGTTGCATCTTTATGACCATACAGTAAAAGAAGTGAAATATTGGGAATGTTCAACACAGATTCAGCAAATTGCAAAAAAGAAAGTAATTATTTCTTAGAAAAAATATACTTTAATGATATAACAGAACAGCCACATGTTAAATTTCTGAAATATATACTTGGTGTTAATGAAAAAGCTAGTAACATAGCAGTTATGTCTGAACTTGGACACTATCCTCTATATTTCTCCAAAATTATACCTATTTTAAAGTATTGTCATAGGTTAGAAATATTACATGAGGGACTTTTGTTTGAAGCCTACATGTATTCATGTAGCAAAATGCTGCACAACATGGTATTCAAGTGTTATGTTTATTATGAATGAATTGAAAATACCAAATTTACACATGAAGATTGGAAATTTAACAAATAGCTTAAAAAGACTGTTACGTGGCAATTTCCTTGAATATTGGTTTAAACTAAAACTAGTAACACAAGAATCTAAAAAGGGTAAACTTGATACTTATTTTTTAATCAAAAACTGTTTTGAACGAGAAAAGTATTTAGATCTCAAACAATTCAAATTAAGACAAGCCATATGCAAACTAAGAATCAGTGCACATCCTTTGAGAATAGAGTGTGGCAGATACAAAAACATTGGGCGTTCAGAAAGACTTTGTATATATTGTTTAAAGGGTTAAGCTGAAGATGAGCAACACTTTTTAACAGAATGTAATTTATATAAAAACGAAAGAAGAAATTTTTTTTTCCTGTTTAGAGAAACTCTGTGTTAACTTTAAGTGCAATGAATGATCGTTCAAAAATTTATTTGGATTTTTTCAAATGAAAATTCTGATGTTCTGGACCTTCTTGGAACTTATATATCCAAGAGTGTCTTGAGATTAGATGCTGTTATATATATATATAGTGTGTATATTTATATTTCAGGGATTTAGCTAGGATTTTGAGACCATTAGTCACTTTTGCGTATAAATTTTGCAGCACAATGTGTAGTATGAGATACTAAATTTATGATTCATAATTTTTCTGTATTTGGTTGTATTTAAATATGCACATCATTGTTCCAGATTTATAATGCTCTTTCTGGTTCCTTTTACATTTAAGAAAAATTAGCTATGTATTTGTACATCATTTGTTTATCTATTTGTAGTGGTATCATACCTCTATCTTGAAAGAGGTAATGTGAGAATGGTCATGACCAATTCAACTTTCTACAACTTATTACACATAAAACTTTCTATAAATTTGTATTATAAAAGAAATTATTTTGCAAAATATCAAACAAATGTTGTTTAAAAACACTTTTTAAGTTTTAATAGTGGTAAAATATGAATTTTCTGTTATAATTACCAGAGCAAATATCAGCATAGGTTCAATTCTAAAAAAATAAATTCATTTTAAAGACATCATTAAAGGGAAATAACCCAATTTTCTAAAAAAAAAAACGTGATCTTTTAACAAAAATTCAAAGGGGAAGTTTGACCTGTTAATTATGAAAATTAGAACTGTGAAAGAAAGATTTAAATGTTTAAAACATTAATAATTTTAAACAACTGATAGTTAATTGCCATACAGGTGAGCAGGTTACCACTGATTGACCGGTAATTTGTGATAACAGGCCAGGAACACAGGTAAACAAATCACCGACGGTGTTTGTTTACAACTGAACTAATCCTTTAATTAGCATTACAGGTGTAATTAAAGTGTCAGTTTGGACAATTAGATTACAGTGAAAAAGATTATGGACATAATACTTTAATATTTGGCAATTTTTGAAATTTCAAGTGACGAATTGCAGGCTTAAAAAAATTCGCCACTTCCAAAAAAGATTCGTCAATGGCGAAATTGACGAGCGCTAGCTAAATCACTGATATTTCTACTGGTATTATCCCTGCTTGGCTCTGGCCTGACCCTTGAAAATATTATTATATAATTATCAGTTTATTACAATCGTTATACATATTTATATGTTCCTGTGTTCTTTGTCTAATTTTGTATGTATGTATGTGTACCTGAAATGAATCTTAATCATTGTATGAAATTTGTATGCCTCTTGTGGGACCATTAATTGGAATAAACAATCTTAATCTTAATCTGTTTGTGGTATTTGGTGAAGTTACTCGTGCTCAGCAATGTTGTTGTGTGTTAATCTCACATCAGATATTTGTATTGTAAAGAAATGATCGTTATATTGATGCAATATGTGCATAAAGCTCTTTAAATACAAACCAAGTCCAAGATTTTTCGTTTTCATTATTTACGGAAGTACAATTGTAATGTTAATTTCTAATTCGTATACGGACAGATCTGTTCTATTTCCGTTATTTTCAAATTGTCGCGACAATGAGTTAGTGAATTAAGATATTCAGTGAGCAAATTGGCAAGGTTTCATCTTTTACAAGAATAATAATTCTACCAGACTGTCTCTGTACCCTGCAAAAAAGTAATGTTTGAAATTTTATATAAAAATTCAAAATAACACACTTTTCTCAAGTTCAACCGATAATGCAGTGAGTTTGATATATATGGTGGGGGGGGGGGGG
>MJUU01064807.1:100474-134701 GCA_002080025.1 Modiolus philippinarum
GGGGGGGGGGGGGGCACCTTTTTCGGGATGTCGGATTGGATGTTTTTAAGCCCGGGATTTCGGGATTTTTATGATTTAAGCCCGGGATTTCGGGGATTCACCGGGAATCGGGATTTCATCAGTCTTTAAGTTTCTTTGTAGTTCGGGATTTCGGGATTTAGAAAAAATAAAGTCGGGATTCCGGGATCAGACCCCTCCTCCCCCCATATATATATCTAGACCTTTAACTTGTTTCTAGAGATATCGAAAAATTATCCTTATGAGCAGTCTATGAGAAATTGGATGAACCGAAAGAGATCGGATAAAGCCATCAATTTTTTTTTGTCGCCATGCCGGGTCAAAATTCCTTATCTGAAAAAAGGACTTTTAATGATACGTCCTTGCCGAAACTGAAGCAAACTGCACGTGGCAAACTGTGACCGCGAGATCTTCGTATAATCTATACTATAGTTTATAATGAAGACACAGGAACTTGCTCCAGGACTAGAAAAAAATTGTTTACTATCAAATATGAATCTCGGAGAAAATTCTCCAAGATTCACATTTGATATATAGTACAAATGTTTTTTTCTAGACCGGAAGCAAGTCCCAGTGTTGAAATTGTACGTATTACTGAAATGTATTTTTTATGCCATATAATGTATACACTTTCTATGCTAATTAACTAGTACAACTGATATCTGATATAACTGGTTTGTAGAAATCACATTTAATTACTATATAGTTAACGTGTGAAATTGTAATGTATATATGTAGCCGGCATGGAGAGGACCTTAATTAAGTTGTGATAACTTGTGTTCAATCCATTTGTTTGAAAAATAAAATAAGTTTAACCTAATTAATTAGCAAACAATTACAAACAAAGGATAACTTTTACAGAAAACACCTGAAAGTTTCTATTTTGTATTATGATATTTCTGTTCAGATTAGGCTCCAGCCAGCGTTTGAATCAACTTCTACCAGCATCAGTAGCAACAGCACCAGCACCAGGAGAAATATTCTGACACACTGAAGCAACAGAAGCAAATTTCTCACATCATCAGACAGCTGAGCATAAGCAACAATATTTTCATAGCCCAAACAGCAACAGCAGCAATATTGTAACAACGATTCACACGCCGAATGAGATCATTGTCAGTTTTCCCCCGCGGAAAACTGGCAATACGTATATTTATTGCCATCTTTCCCCCATACTGATTTTTCCCCCACAACAAGATTACTTATTTAATTAACGAAAAGATATGAAGTAATTGAACATGAGACCATATGTTAATTCCACTTGCAATTTATTTTGATGAGCTGTATGGCCATTTCGGAAAATTAATTCCTCATCAGCAGCACTAAAACCCAAACATAGGAAATCCACGATTTCAAAAAATAACACAAAAACCTTGTTCATTTTTCTATATTACCAGACCTTACAGACTGTCTGAGCTTTGATTAACAAGTTGAACTTAAACCATCAGTTGTCAGTGTCTCGCCGGAAATCTAACATAAAAAAGCTTGACATTGCCTTTAGATGGCTTCCTTTCAGAATCAGATTCAATTTCTAGTCATATTTTCAACTTATTTATAACACTATGATGATCAGCACACACCACAAAAGGACAAATGCACTAAAAATATAATTAAAAGAACATACATATATGTGTCAACGTTAAAACTGATAAATTTTCTGGCTGACTTTACTTTATAACAAACCAACACCACAAGATAAATTCTTATGATAACTTCCGTCCGTCGATCCGCCCGTTTTACCTGTCGTGCCATATCTTGATAACCTTTTGATCAATTCACTTCAACTTTCGTAGACTTATTGAAAGTGATGATATAGTTTTTGGTGAAATCAGTAGTTATATGACTTGAATTGTCTATTTTGTAAATGAAGAACCGAGTGAAAAAAACTCCGATCATAATTTTGCAGTTATTTAATATGATTGTCTTTGGGTCTGTATACTTCAAGTTGAAACTTCGTCACTTAAATTCTTTTTGATGTTGTATAATTATACTTTTTCTTTTTGTTTTAGTTAATTTCGATTTCATTTGGGGGGATGGTATCTGACTGATTCCACAATATTTATAAAGTGATTCTCATGTTATCAATGATAACGCTGACGTTTTAATATTAGGCGGAAAAATGAGCATCTTTAGAATCGAAAGGGGAAAAATGGCAATGATCTCATTTTCCCCTGTGTTCAGTAAGGGGGAAATTTGAGAACGTGCCTAATTTTCCAGGGGGAAATATCAGCATGTGCTAATCTTTCCCCCGGAAAAACTGGCATGGGGGAAAATGGCTATAGAACACCGGATCAGTGCTTATCCCGGAATTCTGATTCATTCTGCTATTAGTCAAAATTTAGACTGGGATCCTGGCCCAAGCTGGCTACCCCAAGGCCTTGTGCAGCGACAGCAAACGGGCCAGGATCCCAGGCTAAGTCAGAATTACGCTTATAAATATCGGAAAGCGATTAATCAATTACCAATATTCACCTCAAGAAAACACATTGTATTATACAATGTTCATCCCCGCAGTTTTCTGAAGAAAATGCGGGGATATTGTTTTGGTCCCGTCCGTCCGTCTGTCCGTTAGATGGACCTTGTCAGTGGAACTCCTTCCTCATTTTTGGATTTATGGATTTAATTTTGTTGTAGAATTTTGCATATAGTCTGCAGATGCGCAATAAGTTTTCGGATTTTTGATATTGGTCTTGGTGCGAACAAGAGGCCCCAAGATGTCGATTTTGACACATGTGAGCTTGTCAGTGGAATTCCTCCTACACTTTTGAATTTATGGATTTTATTTTGTTATAGAATTGTTGCATATAGTGTGCAGATGCGCAATAAGCTTTCGGAGTTTTGATAGTGGTCTTGGTGCAAACAAGAGGCCCCATGATGTCAATCTTGACACACGTGAGCTTGTCAGTGGAACTCTGTTTTCTGAGTCAAACAGGGAAGTGCGGGGATGGCCATCATTTCTGATGGCACCATTTCTAGTTTATTTTAGATTTCTCACCTGCATGGGTACTTTTATTCCCTTTCGGAATTTGTCTTGAGTAACCCTAAATGGTGCGAGAGAAAAGAGAAAGGTACCCACCTGGTTGGCCCTAAAAACGCATTGCATTACTATTGTATATACAATGTCTGTTACATAGCATAGGCCCGGTAGTGTAGGTCAGTATGGGCCAGTATGGCTTTTTTTCGATGTTTGGTGATAGTAGCAAAAAAAAAAAAAACATTCTTTATACTCAACTGCGCGTATTCTAAAAATTCAATAGGTCTTTTACGCCGTGACGTCACAACATCGAAAATTTTACCTGTGGACCCTTTTGGTTGGCAAGAAATCGTATTCATTAATTAGGGTAATGAAATGTCATTTTCATCTACCTGATATGAAATTGTTCTTAAAGGTATTTTTATAATTTCTTTTGATCTGAATTGTAGACATTTTGCAGTTTAACAGGATATAAAAATTACGATTTTTGATAATTTTTATCTGATCTAATTGAGTATTTGTATAGTATTCAAATTATTCACAATTTCCAAATATTTGGAATACACACTTCAAATTATTCAGAAGAAATTTAAAAAGTAAATCGGTAGAAATCAAAGTACTGAAGTACTGTTTAGTCGGATTTACGCGTTAATTTCGAAAAAAGATAATCGTAAAATTATTTACTGGGCAACAAAAGACTATATAGAAAATGTTGAAAGTATAGAAGATGAAGAACAGTAAAAGCGTTGTTGCATTTGGTTAATTTTAACATGTATCTGTATGAATTTTGTCTCCTGTACATTTACTCGTTGACAATATCCATTATTTTTTCTTGAAGTGTGGAGTTCTTATAAAGATCCCCATTGATTGAGATGTATGCTCTCTAGTTTTCTTCAGTTGAAATTTTCAAAATTTTGCATTTTGGCTTTCATATTTTCTTTAAAAAATCAAACTATTTTACCATCTATAGTTATAATGCCCACATATCCCCATTTTATTTGCCAAGTTATCTTACAACCAACTCAATGACTATCCTGTGGTCGTGGTCGTGTGTTCTTCGAATTGTCTTTTGGTCCCTCTTTCGGGCAATGGATGACAGTGTTTATTAGGGTACTTTGTCCAATATCTTATGTCTGATCCCGCATCCATTGATGTAGACAAACATGGACGTAACTTTGTTCGATGTCCATCAAGTGAATTCTGCTCAAGTGGATGCAACTAGTGCTAGGGTACGTCCCCAATGTACTATTAGGTATTAGTGTTTGCTCATTGTGGAAAGCCTCAACATTTTTGCGTCAAGCAAATGGGTATGACAAACGCATATCTCTTGGTAGCGGCTTAGTTGGTACGCTAGTTTATTGCAAGGCTATATTCTTTACCATTGAAAGCTGCTCAGTGTCTAGTGTCGGTCCAACTGGTTGATTATAGCACATGGACAAATATCATCGATAATACGGGGAATATAAATGGTTTCCAATTAAACTGCTATGTAAGTGGTAAAGAAATGATGTATGTTCTGTTTTAGCTAATATAGGTAAGCGTGGACATAAATAGATGAAATTTTTTTATCTAACGATTCCATAAAAATGTGTTGGTATGTTATCATTGAAAATGGATAAAAGAAGTACGTCACATGTAAATGCTGTATCTTGACCATATTAGGATTCCGAAGTAATAAGGGAACATCTTGCATAACTGTCGAAATTTGGCAAAAAAACCTATAATTTTCACATCCCCTCTGGGTTGCATTAATAAGACTTCAAATTTATGCGTATCGTATTTTTTGTAAAAAAAAGAAAAATTCAGTGTTTACTAATGACTAAATATCGAAGTTACTGTGAATTTAAATTCTGCATATTACTTATTGATAAGTATACAGCTATATTCTACAGCTATACTCAATTCGAGCCGACATTTTTTTTTTCGGTTTCCATTAATCACTTCAAGGCCGTATATCAATATACATCCCTGCATGATCACTTGTCAGTATCACCAATACTTTATATTTGAACAAGGAGTTATATATTATCTATTTAACTCCTTGATTTGAACAAAAATATGCCAAAAGACCGTGAAATACACAGGCGGGTCCAACCTTCGAAAAGGGGTGTTCAATGAGGTTCCAGTAAAATTCTGCACGAAATTTTAAAATAATAAAAAGGGGGAGGTATCCAACCCCGAACTCATCTCTTAATTCGCCAATGAAAACATGAATAATTGTCCATCCTTTGTCTCTAAGTGGGTACTTAAAACAAAAATATATATTGCCAATTTTCTTAGTACTGGATTTGGCTTCCCATTTCGATATTTTTGGCAATGAGTACTTCTTTGATTACAATTTCTCGATTATGGCTTTCCATATTATTTGATTTTAATGCTGCTGATGAGAGGTTACTCCTTGAAACACGTGTACAGCATAACTAAATTTACTATTCCTTTTTGCAACTTTGGTATTTTTTTATTTTAATATTTTTTCAGTATCGATACAAGAGCTATACAAGTTATCATTTTGGATCAATTCTTAATCAAATTAGCACTTTGTGCAAACTACGCTTACTAAATAAGAAAGAATTCTTAATCCTCGATTATTCATAATTTTAATCAGGGACTGAGTTATTTAAGTTTTTTTTTCATCTTTTGAATTCAGAAACATTACAAATATTCAGGATTTACGTACCGTAAATCCTCCTAAAAATGAAAATCTCGATGTTTATTGGGCATTTTACAGATCCAAAATCGGACTAGTATGTAAAAAATTATTAAAAAAAAATAAAACTCTGTTCCATTACTATATGCAATGCAATTAATCGTTGAAATAAAAAAAATGATTTTGTGACGTCACTGATTGGATTCGCTAACAAGCCTATATTTCAGTAACCTGAAATAAACATTTCACAAATGCTGTGTATTGAATTTCTCATACATTGTGGATATCAATTTTGTTTATTTTTTAGTTGCGGGGATATGTGAAAGTAGGACAGACTTATTTAGTTGCGGGGATATGTGAAAGTAGTCAATAAATCAAATAGAAAAGATAGAATAGAAAAACCCTGCACGTCCCTTAAATTCTTAATTACCGATTTATTAAAAATTACGAATAATTTGCAATTTACCCAATTCAATTTTAGTTGCACACTGTTAATATATTGTGTATGGTACACACAGCTGGAATTTGGCTCCAAACAATTGAACCTAGAGCTGCTCAAAGCCAGTCAGTATGAATCGGAGTACGGAAGAGCCTTTGCCCTGCGCGAGGTCATCGACAAGCAGAAGCTGCCCGGCATTCCGTCGAGAACCCGAGAAGCTTGGGAGACGATACATGATGGGACAGAAGCTCGATAAGGATGCCCACTTGACGCTGCTGCGGGAACCAGACCTATATCGATGTCCGAGGGGAGTGCCTGATACGTTTATGCAAGCAAAACGGCATTGCGACCGATAAGATCCGACATACGCTAGCTGCGAACCACATTGACATGCACGACATAGATATGAAAAAATGTTCTTCCTACTTTGATTTCCTGATCCTGCCACGAGGACAACGTCGAGTACAGTTCTCAATGCCTACATCGCGGACCGAGAGAAGATGATCGCCGATCTGATGGCTTTCCAAGGATCAAGCCGATTGAGGCAAAGACCTTCCTGCTCGCCGTCATCAATGGGGGGGGGGGGGGGGGGGGGGGGNGGGGGGGGGAGGGGGGTTGTGCAGCTTGAAGATGATGCGCCAAATTGTTCAGGGATAACACGGGGATGAGGAGCATACTATACAAAATGATCGAGATGAACTCGAAACTGCACACACTCGCATGAGAATCCAAGGTGAGGAGGGACCCAGTAAACTACGTCATATAATGATCTTAGGAGAATATTTTCAAGTTAATGAAGGAAAGATAACAGGAAACACTTACAATGGCCGACCTTTCAGTCACATGTCACAATCAACCAGGGAACTGCACAAGAAAAACAACAAAATGACACAGGACAAACATAGATAACGATAGGAACTCGGGATAGCCGGACTTGGTACCGGCACTGGCAACAGCCAGCGGTGGGGTTAAAACGGTTTATGGGTACCCAAACCTCCCTTTTCTCTATTCCGTTTCCCTATAGTATAATATACATACAAATAAAACCCAATACAGGTAGACTACTAACACTACGACCACCATCTTGAAAAGGAAAGAATAGACAAAACGTAATTTAGAAAGATCAGATGGGTCGAAGAATGCTCGCCGCTAAACTACCGGCTAGCTCAAGGAGCCTAGTCTGCTGGTAAAACACTGTCGCACTACGGAATAATAATCAAATTCAAAACTTCCCGAAGGGTTTGGTAAAGAATCATCATGAATTTCAGTGTATCAGTGAGAGGCCAGTATATTTGTAAAATCTTCAGGTCATTTGATCCCAAAGCCAATTTAACGGAATCATGAAGAATATCCGGTCAATATCCCCTATTACGTAAAGAATGTAAGTAACGTCCCAGTTTTTCTGGATTTTTTTTATTATTTTTTGACATTTTAACAACATTTCCGTAACAACGAGGGTGAGAAATGCCTTTAGTAATGAGCTGTTTCCGAGTCACATTATATTTAGATACCAAATGTTCATATCTTCTATAAATCTTCTTAAATGTGTTTATCAGTCTATGAAATCTGTAACCTTGTTGTAATAGTTTGGATGTGATAGTAAGGTTACGTTCATTAAAGTCGTCAAGAGTAGATCAGACGCGGTCGAATCGTACCAGTTGAGATATATACACCCCGTATGATGGTGCTGCAGGAACGTCGCCATCAAGAAAAGGGAAATTAGTAATAGTGAAATCAAAATCATTCCTTTTTTCATATATTTTAGTTTTAATTTTTCCAGAGTCAACGATGATAGTTAGATCGAGAAATGGGCAGTATTTAGAATCATTGTTTGCTTTATTAAGTTTCAGTTCTCTTGGGTAAATGAGGTCGACATAGTCTAAAAACTGGGGATTGTCAATAATAAGGATATTGTCGATATATCTGCTGTTATCGTTAAAAATTGAAATAAGTTGATCACTGTTTTATATGGTTCCATCCTGTAGTTTTTTTTTTCATAAAGTCCCGTTTGTAACAGAACAGGAAAAGATCTGCAGTTTGTACCCATTGGAATTCCAATGACCTGTTGATAGACGATGTTGCCGAAACGAACAAAAATGTTATCTAGCAAAAGATTCAGTGCCTTTATCATATCATCGCATATCCAGGAACAATGATTTTTGTAAGTGATGTTAGAGAAGAATCCTTGCTTTTTTGCAACTGATAGAAGTTTTGTTGTGAAACAGGAGTTGGAGAGCATAAAATTGAAATGTCAACATATGGTGGAGAACCCTGTGCAACTGGCCAGTAACATCAGTAGGACCAGCTGCAAAAGAAGATCCTGAAAAATCAACAAGAACCAACTATAAAGATGTTGTACAGCCTTAGACCACAATGGAGACAACGGAACTCATTCAAATGTCAATTACCAGCATGTGGCAGATGCGGAAACATTCACCCAAACAAAGTTTGTTTTTCCATTAACAGATCTGATTTATGTGCCAGCAAAAAGGACACTATGCAAGAATGTGCCTAAATAACAACAGCGAAAGGTTTGTGGATGCTAATGTGAATATTATGAAAGTACAAAAAGGTGAAAAATCAAAATCTGAGAAGCAGAAAGAGCGGGATGCAAAAAGGCTCAAAACACATAAAGAAAAGAAGGGACTTCTCCAGGAAATGCCGTTTCATAAAATCAGGAACACTGCTTTTCAATTTCGATTTAACCAATTTATTTGGAAGGGTTGTATAAAGTGTAGAAAAATCATAACTGTCAATAGACGAAACCGGTCTTTGGATTGATTTTAGTTTATCTAAAACTTCAATAGAATTTTTTATACTCCAAAAGTAATTTACACCAGAGTTTTGATAAGTTTTTTTCACAGTATTTGATAACTCACTCTTTAATACAGGTAAATGCACTTGTTAAATGGATGGATAAATTAGTGGTAGAACAGTAACTTGATGCCGAAATAAAACGATGTTTGTAGGGATTTTTGTGAAGCTTAGGAACCCAGTACATAGTAGGCAATGTGTTATCTTTAGGTGGAACCTGGAGCATATCTGTATCGCTGTAGTGCTGTATGGTCAATGTTTTCTCGTAAAAATCAGTACGTTCGAAAGTGTCAGACTTTGCCAATTCATTTTGTTGGACATCAATATAATATTTCTTTCAAATAATTGAAACTTTGTTGGACGCTTTATCGACCGGTACAAATACATATTTATCGCTAAGATCTCTTAATTTTAACTTAATTCTGTTTACAGACAGCTTAGGCGGTAACTCTTTATAAGTATCCTTATAAAATTTATTCTGTTGGTGACTTTTGTAATAATTCTATCTTTGAACATATTGAGTGCGTGTTTGTCTTCACTTTCTCGTTTGCACCATTTTAAACAATATCCTTCGACTACCTGAACAAGCAGGAGATCGACATGGGGTCACTCGTATCTGATGGGCTGATTACTAAAAAGAAGAGAATACCTTGCGATAGGCTGCCTGAGATTCCACGAAGAAAGTCGTTTTTGTTTCTTTGTGGAGTGCACATGCAAAAGCATGAAATCCGCATCTGTCGGAGGTTACCAGGGCAGATGAGTTAGTCTCCAGGTAATCGCTCCATTAGTCACTCTGTCACTTTCAGCTCCTGTGACGAGCCCTGTAGAGAGGCTTCTCGAAGGAGGATATCCATGAGCTCCTCTTAAGTTGCTTCTTCCTCTGCCAGATCTACTTCAAGCTCCAGCGGCAGACTATCCGAGAAAATGACACTTAATTACCTGTCCCTTCCGCCAGGAATCTCGAGCATATCCAGCAACTAATGTCATAGAGGAATTAAGAACCCTGCGCTTGGCCGAGTCTCATAGATTCGTTACCACCGACCTCACGAACCCCCAGACAAACGGACGGGTCGGGCGCAAACCCGATGAGTTCTACCGAATCTGAGAAAATGAATTGAAACCTATATACCTCTAGACTATCAATATGCCACAGAGATGCGCATCGAAGCCTTCAAGGTCTATCTGCACGACCTGCAGTTCAAGATGGACAGGTAACCACGACGGGAAGAGAGTTTGCGATATACCATCGAGTATCACCTTGACTGAGTTCTAGATGTGACCGATGATGCCTAGCTGTGGATTCAAGAGTCCAGCACCATACTGTAGAGACATTTCCTTTACCTGCATCGGTAACCATCGCATGGAGTTCCTTGAGGTCGATGTCGAACGATAAGACACTTGTAGCAGTGACGCACCTAGGTACCATGAAAGGTTTGTGTGCCAACTGCCGCGTCGAAGTGATCGGTCAGCTTTACCCCTTCAGCGATTTCAACATACTTGGCAGAAATGTGCCCAGGCGTGGTAAGACACACAGATCATAACAGTATGTGATAGCGAAGCCACTAGTGCACCATCCTCGTTTGCCAGATCATGTAACTCCGGCACTCGAAAGTTTTGCAATACATCGGCAAATGAATACCAAAGCAAAAATGAGGAAAGCGGGAATTCCAAAATCGAAAATCCAAAATCACGGCAATTCATATCCAACAAAAATTGAGACAGTGTGACAAAGACAAAACAAATAAACAAGAATGAACAAGAACATCACAAAACTAAAGCACTAGCAGTGTGAACCTCTACAAAAAACTGAGGTATCATCAGGAGCTGCGGAAGGGTAAGCATGATCTGCTCCACGAGTGACACCCGTCACACTACAAGTGAAAAGTCCGGTTTTGTAACAGTCGGTGTTTGTCAGTTCGGCAATAAACTCTCATCTGTGAAATAGAAACAATGGAACGGTCTGTCAAATCATGGTGACGACCGTAAAACTTCTGTATTGACAACAGTGACCGAATATACCCTTGATGTATAAATTTGAAACAGTAATTTCACTCTGTCGACAAAATCGCTGTACAAATTACAGGCACGGCAATAACGAATGAGTTCTGAAATGTAGACGCCATAGGCCGGAGTTGTGGGAATATTGATGCTCAAAAACGGAAAGTTCACTATTGGGAAGTCGGAATCATCACGCTTGTCGTAAAGTTTTGTTTTCAGACGTACTGAGTTGTCAATGTAAAAGCATAGGTTCAGGTATGATGCTGATGATGGTGTTTTAGTGGTCTCTTTTAAGTTGGAGTCAATTTTGGTATATAATATGGAGATTCTCCTTAAATTGAGGATTATTTAATAAAAATATCACCTTTTTAACGGGATTTGAAATTAAAGGACTTGGCTAGCTTATTGTCTTTTTTCTGAACTAGCCCTGGTATGAACCTGGCTTCATACGAATAAAGAAACAAATCTACTAAAAGTGGCGCACAATTTATCCCCATAAGTATCCCTATTGTCTGCTTGAAAACTTGTCCTCAAAATTCTAAAAATAAATAAACAAATAAATAACAAATATGTTATCCATAAAAAATTCCGGCTTTGTGATGGCTCGTTGCTGTCAGATCCTCATGACAGTGTGGGAAGAGCTGCCGGGGAATGGAAACGTGCTACCAATTCATGGGTCCCGGCTCAAGTGCACTGCGAGGGTGGCCAAAGGTATTCTGTTCCTTTTTCCATGGCAGGCACACTCAATAATGTGCCTTGTGCATTTGAATCTTTTAGAGAACTTAATTCCCGGAGGAAATCGTCAGCACTGCCAGGCGTCGATTGTTTATATGATGCATCAAACGTTACCCCAACCCCCCTCAAGCGTTAATTAAAGAGGACACTTAAGCAACCATATATTTATTCAACATCACGTATACCAAATAGCGGTTGACTCTTGTCCAGTCAAACACCACATTCCAGCCCACGGGTCGAGAAATATGGATTATGCGGGACCTCACTTTAATTGTCAGGCCCGTGCTGGAGGCTTAGAAAAGCTACCGCCCCCCTCAGCAAGACAATCGATGAGATTCCGACGATCCATATAGCGTTACCAGCATTGTCTTCACCATCACCGCTAGAGTTTGCAGATCCATTGCCCATCGGATGAACATCCATACCACCCTTGGAAATTAAAAATTAATTGCTATCAAAAAGGTCTGGAGTATAGTCAACTGGCACTGAGATACGATAGCTATCTTGCCTCGAAGTGGCAACTTGAGAAGAATTATGGATGTTGACTTGATCTCCCTGGTTAACAATGCCATTATGTACTTCTTCAAACCCATTCACTATTCATTATCCAAGCAGGAAATCGAAATGCTCAAGCATCTTGTGGTAACCACGTCTATATCTGGATTGCTGACCAGTCTCGTTTTCCATCCCACTGAAGCTATCCTCGGTTTCGCCCAAGATTACGACAAGTTGGTATACGATTCAAGCACGAGCTGACCTCGTCCGTTTTACCGATGAGGATGTCGTATTATACCGGCGTCAATGACATGGCCAAGGTTGTTCCGTATAAAGTATCTTGGTTCGCCCAACGTTTTGCCCTCCAACCCCATCAAGCCGAAATTATATAAGGCGATCGGCAGCAAGGCCAAACTTGATATCGGTAGAATCATGCCTGTCGAAAAATACTACTTTCACTTGACGGCTGCCCTGAAAAAGCATTCCCGAAAGGTCTGTGTCTTCCAGACTCGCAAGGATAATTTTACTTAACAGCAAACCCCGTTATCTTTGTGATTACTGCCGGTTGCGAAACATGTAATGAGGTATCCCGCCGTGGTCATCAATTCTTCATTCACCAAGAACGACGTGGCCAGGTATACAACGGACGATTTCTGGCGATAAATCATCAGTATGGTCCACCTCATTAGCAACCTTAATATAACTATGATCGACTTATAAGATCTATATCCACTCTTCGTCGTCGACATCAGCAAAAAGAGCAAGAAGCTCAAATATATTCCGCTGTTGATACTTTTGTGATGGCTGTGTTCGACCAAAATGTGCCACCAGCGGCCATTCAAACCTTCACTCTCGTACTCTAAGTTCTAACATCGGGGGTAACTATATGAGTGATCTAAAAGCAGGACATCGCTGAGAATACCGCCTCGAAGCAGAAATTCTTTTTCATCGTCTTTAGGCAAGACAGCCGCGTCACCTCCTGAATCCACCCACCGATCCAGATGAATAAAGGGCGGAGCAATGATATGTTTTGGTCAACCTTTAGGCCTAATACTTCAATATCCATCCCAAGAATAATGCCGTGCATCTCTCGCTAAATGAATGATCATCATTAAATACCGCTGCAGCCGAGGACCGGCTCGTAATGCATTAGAGAACAATGGCAACTACGTCTGAACGGTCAGAAGACCAAGATAATCTTTTGCGCTAATAACAGGACGCTATACGAGCACGATCTTGGCCAGTCGAACTTCGACCTCAGCCTCAACAGTGCTGGTGTTTGAGTTTAGGACCTATACCTTGAACCGAGTCACAGATGGTGAACACATCCTGAATATCATCAGCATCAAAAGAGTCCTATCCAACTACGATATCATCCATGGAAGCTATATGAATGGCTCGGAGCAGCCAGCCATCCGCGTCTTCTTTCCGTCGAGCCGGGCTACAATAGCCCGCAAACCGGGGCATTTCAGTTCAAAAAAGTTTCTGCCGGCCCCACTTATTGAGTTCAAAGTCATAACTGCTCGCCTTCGCCTTCTTCCCATTGTTCTTCAGTTGGAACCGTAGCCACATCCTTTCCGGTATCGTCTTCATTTCCTCGATCATAATTTTGCACACCTAGACATTGATTTTGTCCCTCTTCTTTTCAACTTTAAGACTCTACTAGACCCGTATCACGTTGACCGTGTACCTTTTAAGTCCTGGATCTCTGTTCTTGAAAATCTCATCCGCAATTTCTCATCACTGCAAGATCTCCTCGGATCGTTCATCCTGGCAACCTTTTGGCCTACATATGGCTCTTTCCTACACTTCCTCTTCGCATTTCTTATTTACGGATGTAGGACACGACTGTGGTTGTTCAGATTTACCTCCCGTCGACCGCTTACGTCCCTAGCCTCCATCTCCAAAAATGCATTTGTGTATATTCCATTATTGACCCTATACCCTGTCGATGTCCCGAAATTGGTGATTTAGAATTGGACTTACAAAGGTTTCCCCACTTGGGTCGATACAATGATAGGTTTATATAATAGCTTTCAGTGAATCTATTAACTCGACTATTGGTATAAAGACTGATCCCACAAGACGGGATTGACAGAGGGTACCCCGTTTTCAGCTGACCTTGTACCAAGTTTCCGCGACTCAAAACCCGACTTTCGCAAGTTTTAACACCCGATTCGACATACCCACAGGTGTATGAATGTGCTGCATTTCAATCAAGTTGTGAATCAAATTTATGGTGTACAAACTGAATGCGGAACTAAAATTGATAGAGGATATCTTTCTTCCCCTAACTGCACGCAGTTATGACCCATGCACCGAGTTTGGTGACTTAGAAATGGACTCACAAGTTTTCCGCCAGGATCTATATACCCAACTGTAACAACTTTCAATGAAGATATAAAATAAAATTAATGTATACAGAATGAAGCCACTGGACAAATCTGACGGAACGTTTCAATTTTTCAGTAAAGACTTCAGTACACGCATGTACCAAGCTTGTTGACTAGGATCTTGATACTCAGAATTAAGTTTGCCCGCCTTTTTCGATGAATCGTCGTATCTTATAGTTTTCAATTAAGCTGTGCATTAGAATTATGTTATACTTAACAGAATCTGTACTGTAATATTGATAGCAGTGTATCTCTATCCATTTATCGAATAATGTCCCGTGTACCGATTTTTATGACTGAGAAGACTTAGAACTAGATGTTACAATACTTTAGGTTGTCTTCGAAGACTTCCGCTAATTCTAGTGTGGACGACTACGGGCTTGACCCGGACTCTTCTTCGTCCCCTCCCCGAGCTTGTCCATGAGGCTGTCCTCAAAAATAACGGTGTCAAATTAAGGATGATGGTGTTTGACAATGCAAACAGAGATGTCGCCATGATCTCCGACCGATATGATACGGCCAGCAATCCTCGTAAGGATAATTACAACAGCACCCAGCCATAAAGTACTTCACATACCCCGACGACAACAACAATAAACATGGTGCTAAGGCGAAGTACTCATAGCAGCTAGTATCCGCTACCGCCATCAACAAGATGCACAAGTTAGTGTCCTATCTTAAAAAGCATGAAAAGTACATTGGGCTACAGGAATCTCAAGTTGTATCTGAAGATGGTTATAAAGCTAACCAAATGCCACTGCATCATAAGGTTCACAGAATACCCTTGGCTCAAGGATTATATTATCCCAATGAATAATTGTGATTGGACACGTCATATCAGAATGACAGTAATTCTTTTTTATTGACTGTTGTCTTTGAATGAAACAGGTCAGAGGTATAAGCCCGACTGTGTCACTTACTATATAAGTGGTACTGAGAACGTTCTGACAAATGGGGTGTATTTTTTTTTACAATTTTGTTTAAAATGGGGTATGGTTTTCATGACCTGAAAATAAAGGAGTCAAAGTCATATTTTTTAGAATTTGGTATGGTTTTCATCATCTGGTCTCGACAGGGATAAAAAAAATTCTTAATGAATTTTATTTTGTTTTTATTTTGTCAAAATAAATCTGAAAAGGATTAATTATGTTCATAGCAGTGTGCCATAAGGAATACTATTAAGTTGATTGACGTATAACCGCCTTCTATCATAATACAACCTATTTTAGTTTAATTAATTGGTCACCTCACTGTCACGAGATAACTCTGGTCAGTATCATCTGATATTTGACAGCAATATTTCAGCTAATTAGTTTGTATAGGATCTCATTATTGAAAGGAGTATATAAATCAACAGAAATTTGTCTAGAAACAGGTTCCAGAGGAACCCCACTAGCATTTTTGAAACTAGATGCCCAGGGTTTAAACCAAAGAATTTTACCCCCAAAAAAATAATTTCATTTGCATGAGACTGTAAAGTTTCAACGAAATTATGAAATTATCCGACAAATTCAAGCAAGTGTATTGCATTGTCGATTGATTCCTGAATACAATGTACCTTCTTTTGTCACCTTAAGCATTCCTGTCCCATACAAAAGAACTGAAAGCATACAGCTGAGTTAAGGTTAAAGATTGATCGCCTTTATTAAGATCGAGGACATCCAGTTGTTATAAAATTTCAAAAATGCCCTTAGCTTCACCTAGTCTTTCTTGTATGCCCTTATCTTTGCATGGCCACAATCAGATGAAACGGTATATGTGAGAAGGTTTTCTGGAGTTCAGTGCCATTACTCCTTCACATTATTTTCGCTATATTAATGTTTAGTGTAGTCAAAGTGCACTTATTTGTAACCCCCCTGCATTTTAGTTTAAAGATGAAAGAGTAATGTGATCTTCAAGAAATGAAAATAAGGTCAACCTTTTCCTGTGTTCCCGTCGTATAGGTGAAATCTCAATATCATGTCGACTGCTATGATCATTAGAAGAGATAATATTACACATCATTGTCTCAAAGTCCATGAAAATCAAATCAATTTTCTGTGACATTCTACGCATTGTTCGTTGATGTAACGTAGTATTAACAATTTGTTGAACAGCTTTTGAATTTCCTAAATAAGATTATTCTTTTCTTTAATTTTTGTCAGTGACAGGCTTTATTCTGTCTTCTACGTAAACAATTTTACTGTTATGCAAGGTATCGATAATGACGCGACGCCCCTTAAATAATTACAATTAAATAAGCCACCCTTCTTTAGTAGTTTGATGATGTTGCCCTTATTCCAGGTACTGTGGATTGTATTATTTTGTCATTTTCATATCTAAAATTTTGTAAATTTTATTGAAAACTAAGGAGTATCTCCCTCATGCAAAGCTCTGTCCTTAGCAGATTTTGGCTTTACATTTAGATCACTTTGGTTATTTGTTCTCTATCAGTTTTTAAGAATTTTTGAGTTTATGGTCTTCCAAACGTTTCTATTTTATCTGTACTGATGAGACATAATTTGGCGAAATGCGCATATGCAGAAAGTAAATTCACAGTGACTTCGGTATTTAGTTATTTCTTTAAAGAATGGAAGTAGTTTCTTTGAAACTAGACTGAAGGATCTGCTTAGCACATTTCAGCTGATAGTTGTTTTTTCCCCAGGTGCTTTGTTGATGTTGCTCTCAAGTCTTTTTATAGATATAAGTCTTTCATCTTTTGATGGTGCTCCTATGTAATTTCCGTGTCACATTCTGCCTTTTTCAGCTGTTATGTATGGAACTGGCCAATTTAGAACATCCCTTAAATGTTCTCTCGACCTTTTCTCACAGGTCAACTATTTGTCCTTTTCGTTTCTCACTGAAATGTTTATGTTGGTTTTCTACTCACGGAATTTCTTGGCGATTCGAAAAATAGCACCCTTTGTCCATTCTCTTTAGTGAAGTAACTGTTTCCGCTTCTTTTGTTAAATTTTGTACAATATTTTGTCCCTAGTTCTTGGTGCCATTCTTTACCGCCTTGTTACTGGCTGATTATTGCTCTTTCGTCTTGTCTTTAAATATATCAGATAGAGTATTTTTCTAAAGTTTCTTCCTTTCATCAATGATTTTCCATGTTTACAATGAAATCACTTAATTTCATTGTCTGCTCGTTTAAGACCTAATATATTATCGCTGGTTTTTACATACAATTAATCTACTGAATCCAATTCATTGGTGTAACTTTTTCTAGCATCTGATATCTTTTCTTTAGTCCTAGGTTAAAAACAACGGCAGTAGAATACCGAAGGAACAAAGGAGTGGAATCGAAAGTCGAAACATCGAAGTCCAAAGACATGTCCAAAACGAGGACACAGAAAACAATGTCGTTTAACACAGAAAACAATGACATTAGACAGATACAAAGCACAGAAATAGAAAAGACACATTCAAAAACAAGGCACTCACAGTGTGAACTCCAGTGAACCTGAGAGTGACATCAGGTGTTCCGGAAGGCTATGCATGTCCTGCTCTGTTAACAGCACCCGTCACACTGTAAGTGAGTCAATCTAGGAAAATGTCAAAATTCGGTAGTCAAATCCGGGAAGACGTGAATCTAGCTGAAAATGTCCGCTTTCATTTGGGATACTAACTTTTTTAAAGTCATAGAAACTTCCGAATTTTTTCAGCTATCTGGTGTCAAACTTTCTTACTCTCTTTGGTGTTGTTAACCTTTGAAGTTTCAGTTTGATAAACACTGTAAGAAAGTAGCATTCAGTTCATATGTCCACACCTCTTCTTACATTCACATCCCAATATTCTCCATATCCAATTAATCAACAAATTTCAATTTGATTTGACGACTTCCTCCAGGTGATCCTCAAGTGGGCTTATGAATGTCGTTGTGTACAAAAAAGTTCCATCGACAACTTGTTTGCTTATATCTCAAAACTCAAGCAGAAAGATGTTCCCAATTTTCATTTATAGTAGATCGAGTAGCTGACCTTATACATCACAGGGATCGCCAATTTTGGTAAAAGGTTACGAGGTTGTAAGAATTTAGAATTCCTTGCCAAACGAGGTACAGGAACACATCACATCAACCTGTTTTTTTTTCTGGAAATCGTTTCTGCAGTGCTTGTAGATAAACAATGCTTTCTGCCCTGTGTCTCAAGCCTGTAACTGTTTAAATGTGTTTTTGCCAATAAGCACTATTAATTATGTGCTGTCTGTACTTATTTGCATTTAGTATTTTATTGTACGTGCTGTCTGTGTACTTATTTTACATTTCGATTTTTGTGCAATGTTAGGGCTTACGTCGGTGCATTTATTTTACACATGAATGATGCTTTTGTCTTTTGTGCACCTTATATATCTATGATTACTCTTACTTACTTACTTATATGTATGTTTTCCGATTATTTTCCCAATTTCTCTCTTTAGCGATTTTTGGCAAACTCTGATTTTAGCATTTAAAAAACTGTGTTTAACTTCATGCTCAGTCTATTTATTTATAAGGATTTAATTGTCCTATGTACATTAAATCCATATTCCTTTATTTCTTCAGTCTATATCTGAAATACTGTTGCTTTGATTGACTTTGTGTTTAGTCTTGTTCGTATAATACGTTCATTGACTGGCTGATATTCTACCAGTGCTTTGACAGCTGGTTTACCAAGAATAATAGCCACTCCTTATGTTTATTGTATATCCTCCCAGAGTGTATAATGGTTTAAAATTTACTATTCTTTCAGAACACTGTCCATCAACATTCACCTATGCCTAGAATATGCATTGAATTATTCTTTATTCAACGTACAACTTGAGATTCTTGTCACGTTTCATACACTGTATGGACGATCAAAAAGCTAATTCCGAGTTTAGTTCATGTATTCATGATACTTCGGAAGAGATAAACTTCCCGATAGCTTTCACTGACCCAAGTTCTGCTTTACCTTCTGCTGATAACCCCTAGCTCAACCTCCAAACTGGTGGACCAGAGAATTCATGTATAGTTTCCTTCCATAAGATAAAAAAATTACTCCTCCTGGGCTTTCCACCATCAATTATATTTCTGAGTTTTCGTATCTCAGAAGAAGCTGCCTTCACAAGGTTTGACTCTCTTTTGGACATGTATTCTGTCTGCGTTCTTCTTATAGCCCGGTATAGCCCGGTACAATTCACAAGATAATTGCACAAGAAAAACAAAAATGAAAGACAATAAATAATATAGGAAATCTGGACTGCAGGACTTAGTACCGGTACTAGCAAAAGACAGTGGAATGGTTTAACTGGTTTTGTGGTATCCAAACATCCCCTTTCTTTATCCCGTTTCCTGAAAACCACATTGCAGAAAAAAGTGAAATTAATGCCATAGTTGATATATAGTTATTACACAGACTGTAGATCTATTTTCCATGCAGAATGTGTTTTAATCCACCACTGAAGAGACATAAGTTGTCCAAAATTGTCATAAGCAGAAATATACTTTACAGTTACATTGGTGAATAGTTGTTCACACACCAAAGCAAACTTCTTTTCTTTCTGGACAATTAAAATGTTTGCCAGCAATGCATGTCCTGGTTGAAATAACAAATATTAAAGTTGCTGTATATTTTAGTTGTTGGTGGCCATTTCGACAACTTTAGGCTGTTTGATGAATAATATTGTAGTAGATAAAGCACAGGCGAGACGCAAGTTATCGAAACGGTCATATACAGAAACTAAATTCATACCAACTTTGGTGTTTTTCTTATTTCTGGAATCCTCTAAATCAAAAAGATCAAACTACATTCTAGAAAAGTATACTGAATCATATCCATTGTATGTCAGTAAAAAATATGATCGCTAATCAATGATATCAGATTATGTGGTTGAACTAAAAAATGGGCTCGAACATTTCTTGAAGAAGACTTTAATTCATAGGTCTATTGCGTCTCTGTCGATCCTCATCTGTTTGGTACTTGAACTGAACTTTTCATTTTATAAAATGCATGGTAAATTTGGAATCCTTTTCAAGCCTTTAAACATAAGACACTGTGTGTTTATTATCATACACTGTAAGAACATCTGTAAACAGAAATCTTCTAATTAAATAATCTTCTAATTAAATAAGTCTGTTTAAATCGAACAGGCATTATCTATATTCTTATTTGAAAGAAAAACTCTATTATCATTTAACATTCAAAATGTACATTCAGTAATATCGTATTTTTCACAAGACTCCTCTCTCTCGTTCGATACAGTTTGTTGAGACGTCCTAAAAGGCGTTATGTCAATATTCGGGTTTAATGGCAGACCTTCTGGACATAGCGGATTTTCGTTTAAATTGTCAAGGGAAACAATCACATCTTTATGATCTTCTTGTGTAACTCTAAATGTACTAGAGATCAAAGTCAAAAATGCTGCCAAAATAAAAAGTCCACCTGAAAACACAAAACATTGTGATCATAACCAAAACAAAACGAATTTGTATAAGTTTTTTGAAAAGATAAAACTCAGCCATAAATTAAAAAGAAACAGTTTTGCAAATGAAGCTGATTATTTTTTAAATATATATATAAAGTTATATACATATGTATCAAATCAATCCTTTCATGGCTTTCCAACACGTTGCACAGAAATTAAAAAATACAACTTTTACCACTGTCACATGTTAAAAATTTAAAAAAGAAAAGTTTTCTCTTTCAGTGTGTCCGATTTCGTCTTTTTTTCAGTGGGTCATGGACTCTGTTCATTACACACTACGCACCTTGGGTTTTACATATTTTGTGTTAATTCTTTTTAGCTTTTACAATAGCTTCAACAAGAATTTCACTCAACTCTTTAGATAATTTTTATGTTCATTCAATATCAGATCCAAATACATATTTAAATTCTTAGTGCTGTATTTCACACAACATGTACACAACCTTCAATTGTATTATACTAACCACTTAAGTAAAAGTTATCTTCATATGCTCCACCATGATCGACAATAAAACCTATTGATGAAAATTAATTTGTATTAACTATAAGCAACTGAAAGTTAAACGGGGTTAATGAGTTAATTATTATTTGGCAAGTTACATATATATATTTAGTATTTCTTTCAAAGCAGTTGTTTTCGACTGAAAAACCAAATGGAATTAGTAAATGCACATGAGAAAAAGTCTCTACAAATACATGACCAAGACCAAGCAAAGGAATGACACTTTTAATGTTGTTCTTCATCTTGAAGTCAAAACTACGTCTTCACCAATGAGTTGTTGTCATACCTCATAGTAAGTTCAAGACGGCCCCGAGCACCAGTTAGAATGGAATTCATTGCTAAATGTCAAACAACGCTACATTCATGTATTTTTTCTCCCATGGATTGATTGATTGATATGGTGTTTAATGTCACTTTCAGCAGTACTTCAGCTATCTAATGACGGTCAGTTTTAGTGACAGAGGAAGACGGAGTGACCGGAGAGAACCACCGACCTTGGGCAGGTAACTGACATACCTTATCACTTAAGATTTTAACTCTAGTGCACCCTTTTTGTTATGTACAAAGTGGGGCGCGAACTCACACCGCAGCGGTGATAGACTACAGTGGTTGTATAGGTTGTATAGGTAGTAGAACTACCTAAACCACTCGGCTACCCATTCCCCTTCTCCATGGATGCTGTTTTTTAAACAAATATACGATTAACTGGCAAAGTGTTCTTAAATTCGCTGTCAACCGTTGACCAACAGAGGACAATCACAACATATGAACAACCACAACGCACTCATCGAGTCAATTGCAAGGTAACTTATAATAAGTGAAGAAAAGATAACAGGAAACACTTACAATGGCCGAACATTACAATCACATGCCACAATCCACCAGGAAACTACACAAGAAAACAATAAAATGACGAAAGATAAACATCATGAACATAGACAACACTACGGAATGATAATCAAATTCAAACTTCCCGAAGGATTTGGTAAAGAATCATCATGAATTTTAGTACACATCGACAGTATCAGTGAGAGGCCAGTATAACTAGATGTTATCGAAAACGACAGCTATCCCCGCACTCCATGTTTGACACAGAAAACAGTTGTTATACACCCTGGGCATAATTTTTTTCATTATTTTTTAAATCTATCTATTGATAGTCATTATTGTTACTAAAAGAATTCTAGGTATATGTTTGCTTAGTAGAATTCCAAAAATTAAATGGTCTTTGAGACTTTCAGGAAATTTACCAAGATTGGAATCAATATTTTTGAAATCCAGTTGATGAAAAAATTTTTTCCTAAACTAAACAAACAATTTAAGTATGGTTGCTAGGTAGAATTCCAAAAAATAAGAGGTCTTTGAGACTTTCAGGAAATTTACCAAAATTGGAATCCAATATTTTTTAAATCCAATTTATGAAAATGTTCGTCCTAAACTACACAAACATTTTTAGCATGGTTGCCAGGTAGAATTCCAAAAAAAATAAGTGGTCTTTGAGACTTTCAGGAAATTTATCAAATATTTTTGAAATCCAATTTATGAAAATGCACAAACATTATAAGTATGGTTGCTAGGTAGAATTCCAAAAAATAAGTGGTCTTTGATACTTTCAGGAAACTTACCAAAATTGGAATCAAATATTTTTGAAATCCAATTTTTGAAAATGTTTGTCCTAAACTACACAAACATTTTAAGTAGAGTTGCTACATAGAATTCTAAAAAATAAGTGGTCTTTGAGACTTTCAAAAATTTACCAAAATTGGAACCGCCTTTCAGAATCTTAAGTTTTCAGAATTTTTGTTTTTTACCAAACACTTGTCAGAATATAAGATACTATTCCAAAATTAAAAAACAAAAATAAGTGTCTTTGACATTTTCAGGAAATTTACCAAAGTTGGAACCGAAACCAAAATTCCAAAAGCTTATTGCAAATCTATAGACTATATGCAACAATTCTGCATTAAGATTTGATCCCTAAATCCGAAAAAGTAGGAGGAGTTTGCGTCACATGCCACATGTGTCTAATCCACATCTTTGGGGCCTCTTTTTTGCACCAAGATCAATATCAAAAATTCGAAAGCTTATTGCGCATCTACAGACTATATGCAACAATTCTATAACAAAATTAAATCCCTAAATCCGTAACTGTAGGAGGAGTTTGTGTCACATGCCACATGTGTAAAAATTGACATCATGGGGCCTCTTTTTTGCACCAAGACCAATATCGAAAATCCGAAAGCTTATTGAGCATCTGCAGACTGTATGCAACAATTCTACAACAAAATTAAATCCCTAAATCCAAAAATGTAGGAGGAGTTTGAGTCACAAGAAAAGTGTGACGGACGGACGGACGGACGGACGGAGGGTATAACAATATCCCCGAACTTTCTTCGAAAGTGCAGGGATAATTATAAAATCTTCAGATCATTGGATCACAAATCCAACTTAACGGAATCATTAAGAATATCGGGTCAATATCCCCTATTACGTTAAGAATGTAAGTTACGTCCCGGTTTATCTGGGTTTTTATCAGTTTGACATTTTTTAACAACATTTCCGTTAAAACTGTGAGAAATGCCATTAGTTATAAGCTATTTGCGAGTCGCAAATTTAGATATCAAATGTTCATATCTTCTATAAAACTTCTAAAATGTTACCTTCATTGAAGTCGTCAAGAGCAGAACAGTCGCGTGCAAATCGTACTAGTTGAGATATATTTACCCCGTATAATAGAGCTACAGGAACGTCGCCATCAAGGAAAGGGAAATTAGTAATCATCTCTTTTATCATAATTTTTAGTTTTGATTTTTCCAGAGTCAACGATGATAGTTAGATCGAGAAATGGGCAGTATTTAGATTAATTGTTTGCTTTATTAAGTTTCAGTTCTTGTTAGTAAATGAGGTCGACATAGTCTAAAAACTGGGGATTGTCAATAGTAAGGATATCGTTGGTAAACCTGCTGTTATCGTTGAAAATTGAAATAAGTTGATCACTGTTTTGTGTGGTTCCATCCTGTAGTTTTTTTTTCCAAGTCCCATTCTTAACAGAACATGAAAAGATCTGCAATGAGAGGTGCACAGTTTATACCCATGGGAATTCCAATGACCTGTTGATAGACGATGTTGGCAAAACGAACAAAAATGTTGTCTAGCAAAAGATTCAGTGCCTTAGTCATGTCATTGCAAGTCCAAGAACAACAAGAGCTGTCGTCGAATGGCAGCCAAATAAACACCCGCTCATTGAACCCTGAATCGATATGGTAAGTGCCAATTTAAGTTGGTGTGGACACAATACAGGTGTGGACACAGAATAAGTATGTGTAAAGTTTCATCAAAATCTGTTGAGTGGTTTAAGAGGAGTTGCGCTTACGAGGTAACCAATTTATAGGGAATCAACGAAAAGTCAAGGCCGAATTATCTCCTCTTCCTGGTTTGGACAATAATTATAGTCCTTCATTTAGTATACGTGCTTTGTGTAAAGTTTCATCAAAATCCTTCAAGTGGTTTGAGAAGAGTTGCGCTTACGAGGTAACACATACGTAGGAAATCAACGAAAAGTCAAAGTCGCGTTATATCCCCTTCCTAGTTTCGTACAATAATTATATTCCTTCATGCACATTTCCATATAGTGTCTTCCTTTGAGTAAAGTTTCATCAAAATCCTTCCATTGGTTAAGAGGAGTTGCGCTTACAAGAAGTGTGGACAGACGGACAGACAGACAAGCAGACAGACAAGTTGATTCCTATATACCCCCTAACTTTGTTTGCGAGGGGTATAATGATTTTTGTAAGTGGTGTTTGAGAAGAATCCTTGCTTTTTATCACCACAAATGAAGTGTACACCAGAAAATTTGAAAGACCATTTACTAAGTTGTCCCAATTTAGGTTTAATCACTTTATGTGGAAGGGTTGTATAAAGTGTTGATACGGTTTTTCACAGTATTTGATAAGTATCTCTTTAATACAGGTGAATGCAATGGTTAAGTGGATGGATGAATTAGTGGTAGAACAGTTGCTCGATGCCGAAATAAAACGATGTTTGTAGGGTTTTTTGTGAAGTTTAGGATCCCAGTAAATAGCAGGCAAACTGTTATCTTTAGGTGGAACTTGGAGCATATTTGTATCGCTGTAGTGCTGTTTGGTCAAAGTTTTTTCGTCAAAATTAGTACGTTCGAAAGTGTTAGACTTTGCAAATTCATTCTGTTGGACATCAAAATATTTTTTTTCAAATAATGGAAATGTTGGAGGCTTTTACGACTGGTACAAACACGTATTTATTGATAAGATCTCTTCATTTTAACTTAATTCTTTTTACAGACAGCTTAGACGGTGACTTTTTATAATTACAGCGAAGGGTTGTGCTCTAAATCATGCTTGATGACTAAAGTCAATTATATATCCGACCAATGAGAGTTACATAATCAAGCAACTTGCTCTGTCTATCAAATCAACGCGCACATCAAACCTGGAAACTGTAAAGGTTCTTTGTGACGTATTCATGTTTACAATCTGAGTGGTAAATAGCATGCATGGCAAGGTCACAAATCTGTGACCTGTCAAGGAACGAAAATTTCAACTTAATCCGGTTTGGTTGTATCTTTATAAAAAATTATTGTATTGGTGACTTTTGCAATAATTCTATCTTTGAACATATTGAGTGCTTGTTTGTCTGCACTTTCTCGTTTGCACCATTTTGAAAATATTTGGTAACTTTGTCTTTAATAATATCAAAACATGCTTGCCAGTTTATTTTCGAAGTTGGGCGATATTTAGGCCCCTTTCTAAAGAATTTTCTAACATCTTTATCATCGATGATGTTCAAGTTCCCCGTTAATGCATGTCCGCATGGGTCCCAGCGATATGGCGACGTGGAACCGTCTCATCTGCTGTGGTAGCTATTCTGAAAATTAGCATCACAGGTTATAGAATAGTAATTGAAAAAAATAGTTCTATATTTTATGAAAGGATATGGAGTAAATGAACATGAGACCATAACACATATGTTAACTCCAACTGCAATAATTTTAATGAGCTGTATGGCCATTTCGGAAATTAATTCCTCATCAGCAGCACTAGAACCCCATATTCAAAAAATGTTTAAAATGCATAAAACCAAACGAAATCCGAATAATCAGTAATATCAAATATAGAAAAGGACAAAATTACGATGGAGGGAGTTAATCCTTTGGTTTTATAATTTACATAAATTTAGATAATATTCATTGAACAAAGGGTACACATGATATATTATCTCATGTACAAGTACACCATATCTAAGAAATATGAAGAGCATACATCTCTACCACGGAGAATTGTTTTACCAACTCCACACTGCAACAAAAGACAAACTCCAGTATTAAATATTTTATGAAAGGATATGGAGTAAATGAACATGAGACCATAACACATATGTTAACTCCAACTGCAATAATTTTAATGAGCTGTATGGCCATTAGCTTTTTGTAAGGGATGGAAATGACAGACATGTCAAGATAAACGGGAACAAAATTTTGAATATCAGGGTCCCGAAAAATGCCTACGATGTCGATTAAGGGGGTCTCATTTGGGGTTCTGATCCCGGATCACGCTTCACGTTTTGTTAAATTCCCGTATCCCGCTTACCATTTTTGTGTTTTTCTAGATCACGCTTATTCACTTTTTAGAAAATAGAGTACTATGTAAACAGTGATACGTTTTTTTTCGGATAAAATGTTATTTTGATTGTGTACGCCAAGTAAGCAGTTAACGCTAAGAAAAGAAGGCTTTTGAATGTATTTGTATTTGAAATTAATGTTAAACTTAAGGATGTAGTAAGGTGAGGTTTTTGCCATTTGTAAAAAGTCATTCGGATTTCTCTGATTTTATCCAGTATTACTATGTAAAATATTTTGCCCCATTACACCCAATTTTCTAGTCATCAAAGTCTCAAGAAGCCCATTTTAAGTCAGTAAGCTAGATTTTATTAGATTGTAGATTTTCCTTCCATGTGAAACAAATCAATATTGTGTCCATGCTATACTAAAGTAAAAGTCCAAGAGAGCCTTTCCCACCATTTTTTAAAATGTGAAATATCTTGAAAACAAGCCCCATAACCTATCAATATTTTTAGCTTACTTTATTCCTTTAACAATGCTCTTTCCATTTAGGGTATCAATTTAAAATCATAGATTTATTAAATTTCACCTTACTACATCCTTAATACCTAGCTGTCGGTCATTTTGGACGAAACTCAGAAACGATGAACATAATAGGAAAGCCGATGCTGAAGCAATCAAACCTATTAGCATACAAAGTTTCAGTGCTTGAATTCAGTTTTACAATTTTAGACTTCTTTTTATTCTGAGTGAATCAAGTGTTTACACCTTGCATACTGATACTAAACCTTGCAGACACAATAAGGCCTTCAAAGTTCTTGAAATTTGGCACCATGATCTATCCTGACAAGGAACGGCAATTCATCTAGAAATGCTTTATAGCAGACGCTATTGCAAGTAATTCACGACGAGTTATGTCATAACTGCGTTCTTGTGTATTCCGGCAAACTTGTACTAAAATTAGCTGTTATAGTCTCTTTTTCACCTTGTATTTTAGATAATTAAGCTCCTATTCCAAAGGAGCTGGCTTTGATGTCTGATATCTACGTTATGGGTATCCGGAAATTTGAGCCTACACAAGACACTTTTTAAGTTTGCCACCTGACACTCTCGTGACATTAAATATTTTCACCATGTTCTGTCAACTTATGAAGGAGTCTGGCTATTTCTGAAAAGCCATTTACATACATGCGGTAGTATATGCAGGTTCCAAAAATACTTCTCATATCTTCGTAGATTTGAGTACTGGCCATCCAATATTCGGTCGGTTTATATATATTTTCCAAGATCCAGTCGAAGATCAAGAGGTATCTTGCAGAACATCACTCATTGTAATTCGTACATACATTAAAGTTTTTGATAACGAAAAACTGCAATTCCCGCTTAGTAAAATTATCATTTTTCCCGAATTCCCGAACCATTTTTATCTAATTTCACGTATCCCGCTCTACTTCGTTTCCCGTTTTCACGCACAATAATTTGACTTTCACGAGTCACGCTTACAGAAAAACGGTCGATCCCGTGTCACGCTTAGACCCCAATGAGACCCTCGATTAAATCAATTGCTTTGTTTATATATTTAATTTTTTCAAAAAATTGTTTAAAATGTTCATCGGGTTTGTCGATTCCGGGATAAAACCGATGACAGCAGACAGCATCAATAATTTTAGCACATTCATTGATACATGGTATCACATTCCAAAGAGATTTTGTAAAATTGATTTTAAGGAATTGAGCAAAGTTAAGTAAATAAGCCGTACCGCCCATTGTTTTTGAAAACGGTATACAAATCTTAAACATTTACAAGGTTTTTACAGTTTTGTTATAATTCACTCTGCAGCCATGTGAATTTTAAATATTATTGAATTATGGGATGCGGATACTATAAACAGATGGTCAAAATTTCATTAGAAAATTACAAGGATTAAAGTGACAAATTTGAAAGTATGGTAGTGTATCCATATGAGATATTCTCTCAAAAACTAGGATACATTAACTAAAAATATAAAAAGTCTTTTCCCCTTGTAAACAAACAAACAATATACGCATTAACAACAACATGCATGTATCTTAATTTACTGGCCAAGAAGAAAGTTCAATTAAGATACTGATAGTGAGTCATCTTATAATATTAGCTGAGATACTTCAAGGGCTCTAATAGATCCATATAGTTACCTTTTGAAATGAAGATATGATTCGAATATACAAAATGAACTATTTAACTATACCTGCTATCGGAGGTCCGATAAGACCCCCAATCCCACCAATGAAAAACATAGTTCCAATGCCACTCGACACTTTCGAAACGCCAATCAAATCCATGCAAAGAGGGTTTGTCATTGCTGTTAATCCACCGGAGTAGACTCCAAATAGCGCCGCGTAAGCACATTGTCCTTGGAATGTACTTGCATATATTGGAAAGAAAATTGTTAGTAATCCAACAAGGCCATTCAATCCAAAGTTGAGCAGCACTGGATCAAGACCATTGTGACCAATGGAAAGAGCTGTTATAATTCTACCAAATGTTGAACCAATACCAATATACGTTATTAATAACACCGCATCCTCTTCCGCGTTTCCCTTAGAAACAGAATAGTTCGTCAAGTGTAATAAAAGAATAGCGAATGGAATGTTCCAGAATAAAAACTGAAGGGTGCAAAACACAAAAGCTTTATCAAAAAGTATATCAATATGGAGAATATTTTTTATAGTATCAGCTACATTATTATCCTTCTTTGACGATGATACTTTCGGTTTCCTACTTACACTTTTCTTGTGTCTGAATTCCAAGTCAGAAGGCCGCATCAGTGCACCAAGAACTATTTGATTACTTGCTATGCCTGCTGAAATCAGAAATGTCCCTTGAAGTCCATATTCGTTGATCAATGATTGCATTAGAGGACCACCAATGAACATACCTATTCCTGCACCGCTTACAACTACTGCTAAGGCTATTCCCCTTTTTCGGTGAAAGAAATATCCAATAACCACTATAGGAGTTGCTGCACAGAAACCCATCCCAGTGCCTAAAAAGTATGATTATTATTACCAAATAAAACAATGCTTCATATCTACAAAGTAAATAGCGTTTAGATGATAAATAAAATTTCTACAAGCAGTAACCTTTTGATACTGTTGTCTTCTGTGCAGTTTTGGCACAAGTGGTGTCTTTCTTGAATTAATTAGCTTGAAATGAAGAGAATATGATGACTATTGATAGGTCATGTTCTAGATTCGTGATTCTTATATCAGTTGATAAAATAGTAAAATATCAACGTTACCTGCAATTATTCCATATGTAATGAGAATGTAATTGATATTGTTGGCTACTATAAAACTACACCCAAATCCTATGGACACAGTTATTCCTCCAACAAACATTGCCACACGACAACTGAACATGTTAATTACAACACTAGATAATGGACCTGCAATTAAAATAAATGTTTATAAAATATATTGTATATTGCATATTTAATTAGAATGGGAAAAAATGAACTGGGACAACTCGATATATTTGTGTATGACAATACAATAACTTTTTGTCATGTTGTCTCCATTTGTGTTAAATCTGACTGCAGTGGTTGTGGATTTTAGAATTTCTCATTTTTCCTGCCTATCTGCTTTGGTATACGCTTGTCAATAAAACTGAAAAAGTTGGTGAAGATACACTTATAATCGATCAGTCATTCAAAACAAATCATTAAGAAAGCAAGATCTCCGACACCCAAAGGAAGAATTAATAGTAATTTTCAGTGCGCCAGTTTTCAGCTCTTAATCATCAAGAAAACTAGAGACTGAGCCTGTATCGCTCACCTGACAAAACGCTTCTATGCCATGCATGACCCAAAAATGATCATGTTTTTTACCAATGGGGTAGGGTGTTTAGGTATGTTCTCAATTAGCACCTGTTTGTTTTGTCTGATCCTATTGAAATGAGCAATTTTTGTAAAGGACCTTCCATACATTTAGTATAATTTGCTTTAATTGTTTTGAGAGAAGATGATGAAAAGGATGGTTTTCTCATACTGGGCTCCTATGTTAAACTATGTTCTGCATTTGAGGCAATGTTTTTTGTCGGATTGAAATGAAATGTGCAATTTTTGTAAAGTACCTTCAGTCATCATTCCTGTAAAGATAAGTTGAATTTGCTTCAGTGGTTTCAGAAGAGTAGATGAAAATGTGATTTTCCAATAGGGTCAAATGATAAACTATGTTCCGTGCTGGCAGCCATGTTTTCTAAAGGATTGTAACGAAATGAGCAATCTTTGTTAAGGACCTTCTATTCATCCTTCCTGTAAAGTTTGGTTGAATTTGCTTCTGCAGTTTCAAAGGAAAAGATGAAAATGTGATTTTTCCCATAGGGTCCAATGTTAAACCTAAGTTCCACACCGGCGGCCATGTTTTTATTGGATCGGAACGAAATGAGCAATTGTTGTAAAGAACCTTCCATTCATCATTCCTGTAAAGTTTGGTTGAATTTACTTCAGTTATCTCAGAGGAGTAGAGGAAAATGTGATTTTCCCATAGGGTTCTATGTTAAACCATGTTCCGTGCTGGTGGCCATGTTTTTTCGTCGGATCGGAACGAAATGAGCCATCTTTGTTAAAGACCTTAAGTACATCACTCCTGTAAAGTTCGGTTTAATTGGCTTCAGTCGTTTCAGAGCAGACGATGAAAATATGATTTTTCCCATAGGGTTCAATGTCAAACATAAGTTCCGCGCTGGCGGCCATGTTTTTTATCGGATCGGAACAAAATGAGCAATCTTTGTAAAGGACCTTCCATACATCATTCCTGTAAAGTTTGATTGAATTTGCTTCTGACATTTCAGAGGAGTAGATGAACATGTGATTTTCCCATAAGGTACTATGTTAAAACATGTTCCGTGCTGGCCGCCATGTTTTTAATCAGATCGGAACGAAATGAGCAATCTTTGTTGAGGACCTTTAGTACGTCATTCCTGTAAAGTTTGGTTCAATTTGCTTCAGCCTTTTCAGAGCAGAAGATGAAAATGTGATTTTTTCCCATAGGGTCCGATGTTTTCCGCGCTGGCAGCCATGTTTTTTATTGGATCAGAACGAAATGAGCGATTTTTGTAAAGGACCTTCCATTCACCATTCCTGTGAAGTTTGGTTGAATTTGCTTCAGTGGTTTCAGAGGAGTAGATGAAAATGTGACTTTCCCATAGGGTTCTATGTTAACCATGTTCCGTGCTGGCGGCCATGTTTTTCGTCGGAACGGAACGAAATGATCCATCTTTGTTAAGGACATTAAGTATATCATTCCTGTAAAGTTTGGTTCAATTTGCTTCAGCCTTTTCAGACTAGAAGATGAAAATGTGATTTTTCCCATAGGGTCCAATGTTAAAGCTAAGTTACGCGCTGGCAGCCATGTTTTGTATCGGACCGGAAGAAAATGAGCAATCTTTGTAAAGGACCTTCCATACATCATTCCTGTAAAGTTTGGTTGAATTTGATATAGGGAAAGAAATACTTTAAATAATATAAGGAATCTCATTGCTGTCAAAATTTTACATATATAGAACCAAACTCAATGTGACAAACGTAAGCATCATAGCACTTAAGAATTATCTTAAAGAGAATCTGCAACTAGAAAAATATATATATTTTAAGAATAACTCGGGTGACAAAGCAAACATATGCTGGAACCCCTGGTTCCCTTTACTAGACTAATATTCTTATATGCACTGTATTTCCTTTAAATTTGCAAATATTCTTATTCATTCTGTAAATACTCTTAAACTTTTTATAATTATTTGTTTAAAATCCAATCCACATACCTTTCATAATTTTTATAATCTATTATATAGTACTAGTTTCTTTCAAAAATATAAATACTTATCACCTATCATTTATAATTAATCAATTTATGTTTATAACCACCTGTTGTCATATATGTTATTATACTGAATATTATGCTATCATGATATGTTTTTGCCAATAAACAATTTAATTATAAAAAAAAAGTTTGGTTGAATTTGCTTCAGTGGTTTCAGAGGAGTAGATGAAAATGTGATTTTCCCATAGGGCCCTATGTTAAAGCAAGTTCTGTGCTGGCCGCCATGTTTTTCATCGGATCGAAACAAAATGAGCAATCTTTGTTCAGGACCTTAAGTATATCATTCCTGTAAAGTTTGGTTCAATTTGCTTCAGCCTTTTCAGAGCAGAAGATGAAAATGTGATTTTTCCCATAGGGTCCAATGTTAAACCTAAGTTACGCGCTGGCGGCCATGTTTTTTTATCGGATCGGAACGAATTGAGCAATCTTTGTAAAGGACCATCCACCATACAGTTTGGTTGAATTTGCTTCAGTGGTTTCAGAGGAGAAGATGAATATGTGAAAAGTTTAACGGACGGACGGACGGACGACGGACGCAAAGTGAGAGCAATAGCTCACACACTGACCCTTCGGTCAGGTGAGCTAGCAAACAGCTAAGCAAAATCCCTTAATTGGATTTTGAGGAGATGTGTCGACAAAGTCTTCCTATGTTGTAGTATGCATAAAGTCGATAAAGTCCAATAACTCCCGTAAAATTTGTCCAATCGAAATGGCAGCATAATATGATCAAGTACATATGGTGGCAAATGTTAAAACTAAATTTCAGCATAATCCGTTCATAATCAGTGGTTTCCGAGGAGTTGCGCCCACAAATTGTTCCTAAGCTGTAGCACGCATTAAGTCGATAAAGTCATAACTCCTGTAAAATTTGACCAATCAAAATGGCGATGCGATATGATCTTGTACATATGGTGACTAACAATCCTGTAAAATTTGAAGGAATTCGGACCGGCAGTTTCTGAGGAGTTGCGTCCACAAGATTTGCCATTGTATAACAATGTGGAAATAATCAAAGTCCCATAACTCCCACAAAATTCGACGACTCAAAATGGCAATGCGATATGATCTAGTACTAATGGTGACTAACAATCCAGTAAAATTTGAAGGAATTCTGGCAAGCGGTTTCTGGGGAGTTGCGTCCACAAGATTTGCCATTGTATAACATTGAGAAATAATCAAAGTCCCATAACTCCCACAAAATTTGACGAATCATAATGGCGATGCGATATGACCTAGTACTAATGGTGACTAACAATCCTGTAAAATTTGAAGGAATTCGGACAAGCAGTTTCTGAGGAGTTGCGTCCACAAGATTTGCCATTGTATAA
>MJUU01064807.1:144101-163573 GCA_002080025.1 Modiolus philippinarum
AAAACAATGACGCCAGACAGACACAAAGCACAGAACCAGAAACCACAACATTCAGAACAAAGGCACTCACAGTGTGAACTCCAGTTTATGAATATGATAGTGTGTCAATATGAGAAATTCTCAAAAAACAAGTACAGCATAACTGAAATATATGAAGAGCTAACACCAAAATGTTATTTGAATCAGATGTTATTTTAAATTATCATGCCCGCACTACCAAACGAAAAGTCAACTTCGTTGCATCTCGACATCATCGCTTTATCAATTTGTTACCATCCTTTCTTAAAAAGTTTAAGTGTATCTGAGATCTCGTTTGGCTGTTATTATTGTTATTGGAAACCATTCGCGACGATGCATCTTAATATGCACGAGCACAATGCAATATTGGAGTTGGATTAAACGATAAAACCGACAATATCTGTAAAAAAACTTCTTTTAATACGAAACTATAAATATATCTCAATATTCATCCAGATTCATAATTTCCGTCTTTTGGGAATAACTGAACAAAATGACGATTTTAACAATTATTGGATTATGGTACAAAACGTTGTAAGCTTACCATTATTTTTTCATATCTTTTCTTTTAATCTGAATATTCCACAAAGAGTGCACAGTATTTTAATGAACACTAAAATTCCTTGACAAAGTAAAGCAGTAACTACACCAATCAATCAAACAATGATAAAAGATGCATACATTTTGAAGGCATTTTGTAAACAATCATTAGAAGCTGAAAGAAACTTAAAGGTTTGATTGGTCGTGTTCTAAAGTATGTCCATAAATAACCCTTGCCTGTTTATGCATCCACCTTTGGTATTGGCAATAATTACATACTTACGATATAAACCATCAATTGTTGTAAACACACTGAAAATAGCTTTCATAAGCTAACTTTCAAGAACTTATACACAACAAGTATAAGTAATCTTCATTTTGGTTCCTCTAAAATTCTGTTTTGACACACTAGTGAAAAGAAAACAAACGTTATAAATTAATATTTGTTTGGAAACTTCCATGGTAAATCTGCCGTCTTCATCTGTAATTGTTCAAACCTGAAAGAGGTCAAATAGAGTTCAACGTTCAGTAATTTTCAAATACTAATATATAAGATATAACAAAATATGGAAAGCAGCAAAAACTAGACAAACTATTAAACGATCCAAAAAATGGAAGAATAACCTTTTATAGAATAACACCAATCAATTTAAAAAGTAAAAATATATTGAAACACTTACCACTTAGATAAAACCCATCTTCATACGTCCCACCCTGGTCAACAATAAACCCTGCAATGGCAAAAGTCAGATATTATTAATATCAAAAGGTGTAGGATACGACTAGGATATAATGCAAAGTAGATTAATCACTGTTCTCATCAACTGAAATGTCTTGACCGGGGATTATGTTAAACATGGTTTGTGTTGACTTCTCAATTTCTCTTTTGTTTTTTAATTAATTATGCCATTTACATTCAGATGCAGATGAAGAACAACAATAAAAGCGTTATTCCTTTCCTTGGTTATACCGTTTGTTTGTGGAGACTTTTTCTCAAATGCCTTTACTCCATATCCCTTCATTGAAGAACAACAATAAAAGCGTTGCTCGTTTTCTTGGTCATACCGTGTGTTTGTAGAGACTTTTTCTCATATGCCTTTACCCCATATCTCCCGTTGTTAGTGGTAAGATAGGAAAAGTACGAACTATTTGCATATCAAGAATAGCATCGTACTTATAGTTGGGTTTGGCCTACAGAATCTACCTCTTTTATTAGACTAAGTGATTAAAGTATGTATAACTTTTAACTCAAAACTTACCACGAATAATTGTACTCGAGAAATAAAATAAAAGAAAGTTTCTATTCATTTGGTCCATATATCAATTCGAAGTTTATCTGGCTTAGTGTATGACATCTCAACCAATTTTTCATATAGTTTGACTAGTTGAATAAACGTAATAAAGGGTACAACAGGAAACATCTACAATGGCTGAAAATAACAATTAGATGCCACAACTACAGAGGAAAAACACAATAAGACAAAAGACAAACGTAAAACAACGATGGGAACATTAGGACAGCCGGACTTGGTACCGCCACTAGCAAAAGCCAGTGGTAGGGTTTAACCCATCAATAGGTATCCAAACCTTTCCGTTATTTGTCTCGTTTTCCTAACGGTCAATGTAAACGTATTCAACAACTTATGAAATCTGTAACTCTGTTGTAAAAGAATGGCTGTGATAGTAAAGTTATGTTCATTAACATCGTCAAGAGTAGAACAAAATCGTGCAAATCGTACCAATTGAAAAATATTCACCCCGTAGGATGGAGCTAGAGAAATTTCGCCCCCAAAAAAGAAAAAAAGGGGAAATTAGTATATTGAAATCAAAATCACCCTTTTTATAATATATTGTAGTTTTTACTTTACCCGAGTCAATAATGATAATTAGATCCACAAAAAGGCAGTATTTGGAATCATTGTTAGCTTTATTTATTTTCAGTTTTTGTGGGTAAATATTTTCTACATAATCTAAAAACTTTTGATTGTCAATAGAAAGGATATCGTGAATATACCTACTGTTTCATTGAAAATATATGTAAGTTTATCACTGTTTTGTATGGTTCCATTTTGAGTTTTTTTCATAGAGTCTCATTGTAACAGAACAGAAAAAAGATCTGCAATTAGAGGTGTACATTTTGTACCCATGGGAATACCTATGACCTGTTGCCAAAACGAACAAAAATGTAATATTTTTTCTTTTCATAAAATGCACAAACCTGCTAAGGGAGGTCCTATAAGATATCCAACTCCACCAATGAAATACATAGTACCGATACCACTTGCGACTTTTGCAACACCAATCAATTCCATGCACAGAGGATTAATCATGGTTGCTAAGCCACCAGAATATACTCCAAAAATGACTGAATACACACTTTGTCCTTGGAATGTACTGGAGTATAATGGGAATAATATAGTAAGTAATCCTGCTAAGCCGTTGAATCCAAAATTGAGCAGGACAGGATCAAGACCATTATGACCAATGGAAAGTCCTGTAATAATTCTTCCAAACGTTGAACCAATCCCGATGTACGTTATTAAAAACGCTGCGTCTTCTTCGACTGATCCTTGGGATACAGCATAGTTTGTCAAATGCAGAAGAAGAATAGCATACGGAATGTTCCATATAAAATATTGAAGGCTACAGAACATGAAAGCTTTATCTAGAAGTATGTCAACGTGGAGAATGTTCTTCAGAGTATAAGATATATTGTTATTACTCTTTGATGCCAACATTTCCATTTTCTGTTTGGCCTTCGTGTCTTTCTTGTGTTTGAACTCCAAATCTGAAGGTATCATCAGTGCACCAATAACTATCTGATTGCTTGCTATTGCTGCTAATATCAGAAAAGCTCCTTGTAAACCATATTCGTTTATTAATGCTTGTACCAAAGGACCGGCGATAAACATGCCTACTCCAGCACCGCTAACTACAACTGCCAAGGCAAGTCCTCGTTTGAGATGAAAAAAATAACCAATGACCACCAAAGGAGGTGTTGCACTAAACCCAAGTCCAGTACCTGTAAAATACTGTGTATTGAAAGTATTTTCAGTTACCAAAGTACATGAAATTATAACTCGCAGTGAAGCAAAACAGAGACAAAGTCTAAGTGCAGTATTGGCAACAATGTTAGACTTACTGTCTAAACCTTCGCAATAGATTATCCTACTTGAATTTGGAATAGTTGAATGTGTTTCATCCACAATTAAAATCACCAATCACAAGCATATATTTATTATTTTGAGTGATGAGATTGTACATTTTCCTCGAAAATGTGACAAAACAAGGAAGATTTTTTAAGTTAATGCTTTCCATAACAAATGCTTCATTTGTTAATACAGCTATCAACAAATATAATGGCGATCGAAATACCGTGTTGCATCCAGATGAAACCGATTAAGGAGGAAAAAAATCATTAAAATCCTTTACAAACCTAATGTTAGACTTAGGTAAAGTAAAAATAACAAACACTCTGTATAGTTAAGATAGGATCAATAGTGTCCTCCATCTCTTTGTATGCATCAATGTTCTATTATGCAAGCTCTAGATAATACCACTTTCAATACTTTACAAATGATCCAACAAATGACTGGCAGAAATTGGACAATAAAAGTTATAAATATTTGAAAGATGCCAACAGCTTATGTTGCTATATAGCCCCAAAAGTCAATATACCGGTATACACTCATTCAAAATAACAATAAGATCAAAATTAGAACAAAAAAAAGTACAGCCAAATCGATTCATTCATCCAACATGAATCAAATTAAATGTATCTGTAAGGCGCATGTTTAACATTAAAGTAACACATCCTCGAGCAAGTCTAAACTTAGAAAGCAAATACTAGCAAGGTGTACCATGGCTCAGGTGTTTGAGATATTAAGATAAAAATGTACAGAAAAACAGTTATTACATAATTTAACAATTACATAACTTATATTTCGTTAGAACAGAAATAAAATACTTTAAAAAGACTTGAAATGTGTTTATAATACATGAAAGAATGTTATGTCCCTTGGCATCTATACAGTAAACAAGAAAAACAATCTCCAAATGTTTTTGTGAGGCCGTTATCAAACTGAAACTAAACACTAAAGCACAGAGACGTTTCTTCTAGTGACATTTTTATGTAGTCAACATGTAGTCAACGTAATAATTCAAAGCTCATTAATGTTACCTGCTATAATTCCGTACGTTAGGAAAATATAGTTCAAATTGTTTGCAGCAAAGAAACTGGAAGCAAACCCCACAAACATCGTTATTCCTCCAACAATCATTGCTACACGACAACTAAACACATTTATCACCATACTGGCAAAGGGACCTGAAATATAAAAACTAAGTATCTGAACATCTCTATCCTTTTATTTTGCGAAGTTTTTTGCAATTGAATGGCTGAGTGCCCTGTAGTTTATATCTTGTGATCGTCTTCTTTTGAAATTTCTGTTGGGCACAAGATGACAGCAACTGCAAGAACATTTTACCAGTTAAGTGTTTGTTGACGATCCCACATTAGATGGGGTAAATAAAGACATGGCTGTAGCGTTGTTGTGGCATTGTTCGACATCAAGTGCTCAATGTATTCCGCTAAAACTGGTTGTAGGGGGCGGTCTTCAAATCGCTATACGGTTTAAGCAAAGCTCGTGTTAAAAGCCTCATTGTGACTTCAAGATGGAGAACAACAATAAAAGCGTTGTACCATCGCTTGGTATTATCTAGTATCTTTTAGCATTTTGTCTCTTGTGCATCGACTCTATAAGCATCTTCCTAAGTCAAGGGTTTTCGATCAACACAGCTCCCCACAAACCCCTGACAGATTTGGCTTATATTTTCTGGGCTGGTTCTCTACACCAGAAGCATGCACATTGACGAGCAAATAAAAATAATTAAAATTTAAATGGGTAAAGATTGATTTCTATTGGTTTGTTTGGTTGCATTTGATCTCGAAGTAGTCCAGGGATTAATAATGATGCCCTTCCCAATCTAATTTGTTCATTTAGTTGATTCCTGTGTAGAGAAGCACCCCAGGGAATATAAGCCAAGTCAAGGGTTTGTGGGAAAAACCTAAACCTCAAACACTTGACTTGGAAAGATACTCTATACGATTTCATTGTTCATGTATATTGTTACAATCGCGAATACATTTATATAAAACTGAGAATGAAATATATTATTTCATTCAGTAAATTTTGCAATAAATGCCGCAAGGTACCTGCCGGGAGTTAATATTTATCTTATAAGAGCACATGTTGATACTCCATTATGGTTCATATTTGCTCGACTTTTTTGGTAGTTGATGAGGGTCGTTGGTTTCCAAAATATCTTTTGATTTTTCTTTCATTATCGTACATTTAATTGTTAAAAATAAAGTTTATAAATTACATAGTGAAAAAATTCAAGTAAGTATCTGGAATTGAGTGACACTGTTTACATGTATCAAGTGTACTTCCTGTATAAAATATAATTGTCCTCGTGAATATCACATGAAAGGCTAAATATAAGTCATCATATTTGCGATCAATGACTAATTGCTAGTAGTAAGTCGACAGCAAAGGATTGTTAAGCCTTGAGGTGAAATTTTCACAATTTTGTCTGGTCATACCTTTACCTTCAACACAACTAAAAACTTTAATGTTTGGATTTTGAAGAGGGCAACAAAAATATTGAAGAATGATTAACTCTTATATGCGTATGTGTGCACATTTGGGAATGATGACATAACACTAGAGGCGCTTAGAAGTTCAGAGGAAATTTTGTAGTTTGAACTATTACATAATTGAAATTGGTGAGAGAACGTGTAAGTCTTGACAGTGGAAAGTAAAGTGAATGTCAACCGGGAATTCTTTGCACTGCTTTATTTCGCAGTAGACTTTAGTTCGGGCAGTTTTGAATTCGCTCTGCCAAATTGTTCACCGTTGACTTCAATAACAGACATGCATATTTGTGCAGTTTTATTTTCGCACTGCCATTCCAAACGCGAAAGTCGCGAAAATAAAACTGCCGTGAAATTTCCCGGTTTACAGTATTTATTTTCAATACCAATGGCAAAAAGCAATGACCATAGATCCAAAAAAGCATAGATCAAATCATATTTTGTCAAACATGTAAAAAAAAAATGAAGAGATATGGGGTAAATGTACATGGGACAAAGTATCAACAAAAATATGGTATATCAAGCAAAGGAACAACGCTTTCATTGATGCTCTTAATCTTTATTTAAGTCACCATGAGGTCTTCAAAGACAAGCTTCGCTTATACATCCGGTTTGCGCGGAATTCTTTGCTAGATGTCGAACAACGCTAAGTACTACCATGTCATGTCATGGATGTGGGATTGTCTATAAACGTAAATCAAATTACTTAGGGACAATCTGATCATTTCATAAAATTTGAAGTATCAAAATATTGGAAAATGCGACCTCTCCAGCAGTTTTTGGTGTTATAACGTCGACAGATGTTAAGCATCGCATTGTCCTAATTATTGCAAATATTCAAACTATGAATCACGTGCAAGAAATTGTCTACAGTTGTTATTGAACCTATCAATGACATGAACAAGTGAGATCTGAAATGTCAGTTCAAGAAAGAAAAATATAACTCATTAAATAACAATAAAACCATTCCATTGCTTGGATTATCCATATGTTTGTAGGGACTTTGTCTCATATGCATTTCAGAGTCCGTAATTTTTTTTCCGATTCAAGAAATGTATGCTCTCTAAATTTGTCGTTTTGGTGTACTTGTTCTTGAGGGAACTTACTTCTAATTTATTTGATGTCTAAATGTTATTCTTTTTACCTGTTTATTGTGTCAACATCCCAAGATTTTATTGTGCCAATCAATACACATTGAAGGGATATGGAGTAAATGAACATGAGACAAAACCTCTACAAATACATGATAAAAAACAAGCAATGGAACAACACTGTTATTGATTATCTTCATCTTGAAGTCGCAATGAGCTAGACCTTCAACAATAAGCTTTGTTCATACCTCATAGCAAATTTAAGACGGCCCCTAGCACCGGTTTAAGCGGAATTCTTTGCTAAATGTCGAACAACGCTACACCTATATATCTTTTCTGGTCATGGATGCGGGATCGTCAACAAATATAAATTAATCTGGCAAAGAGCTCTTACAATCACTGTCATCCGTTGCCCGACAATAAGCCACTGTGTCTCAAGCTATTGGACATTTAAACCAATATAGACAAACACTGCACTCATCCAGTCGATTGTAAGAGAACTTGGCATTGTAAACAGTAAAGTATCAGCAGGTATAAACAGGTGTTCGGAATAACGTTTAGAAATAACAAAATAAGTAATTGTCAAAATTTGAAAGTATGATAGTATATCCATATGAGAATTCTCTCAAGAACAAGTACATCTTAACTGTAATATATCGAGAGCATACATCTCTCGCACGGGGAATCTTTTTAAGAACTACACACTGCAGGAGAGACAAACTCCAGCCGTAAGTAAACATTGAAAGGATATGGAGTAAATGCACATAAGACAAAGTCTCTACAACAACAAATGTCGAACAACAATACATTCATATATCTTTTCTGGTCATGTATGCAGGATCGTCAACATTCATAAACTAATCTGGCAAAGAGCTCTTACAATTACTGTCATCCGTTGCCCGATAACAAGCCATAGTGTCTCTTACACGATTACGATTAAAACGTATAGAAAAACACGGCACTCATCAAATCGATTGTAAGAGAACTCGACACTATAAAATAAAGAGATTTTGGCACTATAGAGAAGTGGTTTAGAAATAACAAAAATAGTAAATGCCAAAATTTGAAAGTATGATAGTATATCCATATGAGAAAATTTCTCACGAACAAGTACACCATAAATGAAATATAATAGAGAGCATACATCTCTTGAACGAGGAATCTTTTTACGGACTCAACACTGCAGGAGAGACTAATCATAGTCTTAAATACGCATTGAAGGGATATGGAGTAAATGCAACTCAGACAAAGTCTCTGCAAATCCATGCATGTTTATCCAAGCCAAGGAACAACGCTTTGATTGTTGTTCTTCGTCTTGAAGTCACCATGAGGCCTTCGACAATGAGCTTTGCTCATATCTCACAGTAAGTTCAAGCGGCCCCGAGAACCGGTTTGAGCTACATTCATGTATCTTCTCTAGGTCATGGATGCAGGATTATAAAAAAAAACATAAATTAATCTAGCAAAGTTCTTACAATCTCTTTCATCCCTTGCCCCACAACAAGCACTAGTGGCTCAAGTTGAAGGACGACTACAATATGTAGACAAACACAGAGCACTCATCAAGTCGAATGTTAGAGAACTTGGCATTATGAAATAGTGAGATGTGAGCACTATAAACAGCATAATTAAGTGCACTTGTAAATAGCAAAGTACCGAAGTTACTGTGAATTTAGTTTCTGTAATTGACTCGACGAGTGCTCTGTTGTTATTTCAGTGGTGTAATTGTTTTATGTTAGTCTTTTTGTCGGGCTTTGTAAGAATACTTTGCCAGATATTTTATTATCAAAGAAAAGAAACATGGGTATGAGCAAAGCTCATTGTTGAATGCCTCATGGTGACTTCAAGATGAAGAATAACAATAAAAGCGTTGTTCCTTTGCTTGGTTCTACCATTTGTAAAGACTTTGTCTTGTGTACATTTACTCCATACCCTTTCATTTTTGTTTATAATGGATGAATCGTTCTTGGAAGTTAAGCAATGAATTCCCTTCAAACCGTTGCTAAGGACCATCTTGAAATCGCTATGAGATATGAGCAAAGCACATTGTTGAAGGCCTCATTGTGACTTCAAGATGAAGAACAACAAAAAGGTTGTTCATAGCTTGTTTTTACCACGAGTGCTTAGGGATTTTGTCTCATGTGCATTGACTTTATATCCTTCAAATGTTAATTGTAAATATTGAAACAACCAGTGACTTTGAAACATTGTCTTACCAAAAAGCAATAAAACAGAATTCTAAATATTGAACCAGTCAAAGACGTATGAGCAAGTGATCGTAGACGTATGAGCAAGTGATCGTAAATATTGAATCAATCAATGACAATTAATACTGTCTTACAGATATGTAAATGTTGAACAAATTAATGACATATCAGTATTGTCTCACCTTAAAGTGATAACATTTTTCATATCTAACCAATTAATGATAGCGATATATAAGCATTATCTTACTTGTAAGTGATAAATATTAAACCGTTCAAGACCTATAAAAAATTGTCTTATGATTTGAGCCTATCAATGCCATATAAACATTGTGAATCTTACCCGTACATATTGAACAAATCTGTATATATAAGCATTGTCTACATATTAGTGATAAAAGGTTAGTAAATATTGAACCAATCAATGATGTTCTGTAAGCATTGTATTACCTATTACCAATCAATGATGTATAAGCATTGCGAATCTTACCTATTAATGATAAAAGGCTAGTAGATATTGGACCAATAAATGATATACAAGCAATGTAAGTCAAGGTTGGTCTGTAAATTCCACCCCTGGTATTTACCGGCGGTATATACCGGTAAATACTGTCCTAGAAAATACTCCTCAAATGGCAAATACTGGACAACTTTTGATGGTAAAAAAAACTGCAAATGTGTACTACTTAATCATCTTATATAAAAATAGTTAAAATACTTATTCAAATATAACAGTAGGTTTAAAAATGTAATATTTTATTTAATTTCATTATATCACTATGTCCCATATTGAATAAGAATAAGATGTTTCATGGTTATTATAAAATAAGTCTTGCATAGGTCAACTAAAAAAAGAAGGTCAACTGTCTGACAATTAGTATTAATTTATAAATATAGGTACAAATTACAGGCAATAATCATGATAATGCACCTGGCCTCTAGATCAGTGACAACTTTACTAGGGTCTCAATGACTAAAACAACAAAATTTCAAGGGAAAGTTTATTCAAGAATACATTTTGGTATACTGTCAAAGGTTGGAAGTAATAAAATGTTGTAAATGGTTTCCTGTACTATAGAAAGGTTTAAGAACTACATGGAAACAACATAAATTGTCCATTCAAAGTAAACTTGAGGTACTCTATGCATGGCTTGAATTAAAGTATGGTTATTGACTTCAACTCTGAGATGCATTACAAGAAATCTGAATATAACAAAAAAGAGAAAAAATACAAAAAGTAAGAAAATAATAACAATTAAAAAGAAAGAATAAAGAGGAAAAAAGCAAACACACCTATTTAGTGGTAGCCATAAGTCACCTGATGAGTACTTTGGCAAGTACAGAACATGATATAAATTCCACTCTAGTCAAATGACCAGTTTTTGCCCAATTTACTTTCATCAGACTCCAGGGTGGTCAATTCAATTGACCAGTAAATGCCAGTATTTGCCAGTAAATGCCGGTATTTACCAGTATTTACCGGCGGCATGGAAAATACTCATAAATGCCGGTATTTTGCCAACCTTGCTGTAAGTCTTACCTCTTAGTAATAAAAGGCTAGTAAATATTGAACCAATCAATAAAATACAAGCATTGTGAGTCTTACCTATTAAGAAAAAAAGTTAGTAAATATTGAACCAAGCATTGTGAGTCTGACCTATTAGTGATAAAAGGCTAGTAAATATTGAACAAATCAATGATATACAAGCATTGTGAGTCTTACCTATTAATGAAAAAAGTTAGTAAATATTGAACCAATCAATGATATACAAGCATTGTGAGTCTTACCTATTAATGATAAAAGACTAGTAAATATTGAACCAATCAATGATGTATAAGCGTTGTCTTGTTCATACTTCTGAAGAAGGGCAACATGAATGACTCCTGCAGCATAAATGATCATTCCGTTCAATACACCAGCGACCGACGCTGCCACCATAATCACCCATGCCCATCCCTGGTCTAGGTCTTTATTCTTTTCTTCGTTGTATTTTGGGTTCATATTAATTTAGAAGATATTATCTTCAGTTTTAAATTAGTGTTGTATTATCGAGAAACATCGTTACAAACATGGTAACACATTTTCATGTGTGACAAAATGAGAAGTGAAATGTATTTCAGCAAGGAGACCTTCAAGAAAAAAAGAAATGAACATATTATTTTAAAATAAAAATATTGCAGGATCAATTAATGTTAAGTAATACACTTGATTAGCGTAAATGTTAAAACATTGGGACTCTTTGTGAGTAATGTGTACGTTTGAACTTTAAGACTGGTTATATAGACAATCTCTTAATATCCCGTCATATAAGATTACTTTATTTTTACCTACTTGAAAGCGCTGGGCATACATCCAGTACACGAATAAAATATATGATTGCAAGTAAATTAAATACAAATTAAAGGTCTCGTGTTACGATCAATTTAAATCTTTTTTATATGAAATTTATTCAATATATCTTTGATCGAAGTTACACACATGTATTCTTGTTCACAAGACATTGATGGCGAGATAACAAAAACTTCCTGTTGACTTAAGTTTAGAAACAAAAAAAATAGACTACAAAGAGATTTGTCAGTTAAGTGGTTGTATGCACTTCGGTTCACATTTTTCTCACTATAAATTGTACTTCATTCGGAGATTGGTTCATAGATTGGTTTATTGTCTCCTGATATTGTTAAATTCTATGATCGGACCCTTACACAATGTAGTAAAAGGTTTAACTCCTTTAAATTTGAAGTTTGTTCCAACACTTTTTCAGCAATTTGCACACCGAGAACGATTTGTCTGAAGTTGACAACGACGATGACACTGCTATCATACAAGATCATTGACTTGGGGATATTTTTGAAAGATAATTGATTTTAGGATATCTTTGCAGTTACGTTCCGACATGATATGTTTTATAAACTAGTTGGGTCACATGTAAGGGACCGACCATTTAACCTGAAAAGGAGGGGGGTATGGTTTTTTTTCTGGACAGAAAATGTATTAATTTTTTGCACGTGTATCAACAAAATATTTTTTTTCAAATTGAACATTATTTTGGGGGGCAGAAAGCCTCCTTCAGAAATTTTTTCTTTCATCATTTTGACAGCCAAAATATTTTTTTCACATAAAATCAGCTCCAAAATATTTTTTTTTAGAAAAAAACCATTGCCCCCCCCCCCCTCAAGTGAAATGGTCGGTCCCTAAATGGATGAAACATGTATATATATAATATCCAAACTCGTTGTTTATGGTGTTAATCAAATATCAGATAGTGTATGGAATAAATAACATAATCAATACAAAGACTCCAATACACAATAATACTGATTTCCTATATAAAAACAAATTTTAGCTGGAAACTACACAAATTAATAAAAAGGGAAATATCGATTTAAAATACGCAGTGGATTAAGTAAACTAAAAAATAAGTTATTCAATCACTTTTCTCATATTTCTGTTACATAATTCACTTAGTCATGTTAATTAAAACGTGAATTTTACAGCAATATAACATATTAAAAATAAAAATGATCAATTTCATATAATGTAAGCTGATCACCTACCTTAGACTCGTACTGTAAATCAATATCGAGAGAGAGTCGGGAATCACGTGATAGTTGTACAAAAAGACACGTGATAACAATCAGCATTATTTTTTTCGAAAAAAAAAGAAAAACGGTTCATAGTTTATCGGTATTCGAAATGAGTATTCATAGCATTCTAAAAAACAAACTTAATCATCTATTTCTTACTTCAGTTTTTTGTGGGCGCGGTAAATTTTAAAACTGATTAAAAACTTGAAAACGGTATTGTCACCTTTTGTGTGCAACAAGTCAGATATTATCCTTTACTAAGTTGTAAGTGTAAATGGATTAAAGAAAAAAAATCCTTCGTTTCCATGCTGCAAACGTATGCGTATGCAACCAACTTATGCTTATAAAAACGTATACCAAATGTATGAGAATATTTCAGAGTTTTTTCATAGATCCGTTATGACAAACATTTGTACTTTCCAAACGATTTTTCCCTTTTAACAGAACAGAGCAATTTCAAAGTGAGTACGATGCAATGGATGCCGTTCATCGGCGTTTTGGAAGACACATGTATAATGACAGAGGGCATTATAGATCATTAAATTTAATAAAAGATATCATGCACAATACCGTCGACAGCGCAATATATACAAATTTGCAGGACACACAGGTTGATGTCCATTGAAACCAAGTCAGATAAGTTGTGGATTTGTCACTTATTTGACATTTCCTCCATACCTCGGAGTCTCCATATCAAATCAGTATGGTATATTGTAGCAGTTGTAAGAGATAACCCCACGGAGATAACAGATTTATTTGCAGTTTTAAACCCCGCCCAAAACTTTGTCCAAATGCATCAAAAATTTACACTGAATGAATGTAACATGTTTTTATAATGGTCGTTGACCCCGTGCCATTTTGATACCACTGTTACATACAAGTCTGACATATAAATTGCATTTATGTGCGATTTATTAGTGACAAGGTCAACTGACATTTGTGATTTTTGTATGAAGAATTCAGCAATATGATAAGGTTAATGTATTAGGTAATATTCAATCCGAATATTGTACAATTGTACAAAAGCTTTGTAAAGATTAGAGACTTGCTGATCCCTGCATACAAGGTCTTTACAACAATTTATAAGAAAATGATTGGCCTTTATACCATAAAATGCACACAACGAGATACACTTCTGACCATAAAAGCATTATTTTTTGGTGCAGTAGAACGCATGATTTAGACCATAAATCATTTGAACAGAATTGTAATGATAACGAAACTTCAGTCTACTCTCCAGGCTACAAATCTGAGTGGGCAACCTTTATATTATAGACAACAGGCAATGTCTTACAGCTGTAATGGTCCGCAAGTTTTACCAAATACAGTACCTACAGTGCAAAACAATGTGGTGAATCCATATCCCCTTTTTTAATTCACAGTCAAATGACAACTCGGAAAATAACAACTCGTCGCCTGACCATTGCCTCGTACAACTATAAAAACATCAAAATAAGCACGTTAGCAATCTGCGATCTATTGCAAACGGTTAATATTATTTTAATTCAGGAACACTGGTTATAACAACGTCAATTGTACCTACTAGGGGAAATGTTATGTAGGAAAAGGATTAGATAAATATGAACAAATCGATCAGAGCAAATTACCAAGAGGATATGGAGGGGCAGGAGATATGGGTCAATTAGTAAATGCGTTGGACGAGGGAAATGAAAGGATACAATGTAATGAAGTTCAACAAATTCGCGAAAAACCTATTCTCATAATATGTGTTTATATACCGACCAGTGGAGGGAGAGACAAAACTATCGAATTTCAAGAAACTGTTGATTTGCTAAACGAAATTCTGCAGAGATATCAAAATTCACACCATTTTGTAATTGGAGGGGACATATAATTCAGTTTGGGCAAATAGAAGATTCTGCTTCGATTCGTTTTCATAGTAAAGCACAAACGCAAACTAAGTTTCAATCAGACTGACATTTTATAACAAGTGTTTTTGTACATATCATTATTTAGAATAAACAAACATAGGTCATCAACAATTACAAAGTTCGCCTCGTTATGGCACATTTTCACAACAATCCAATTTTGCCTGGAATGCATGCAAGAATGAATGCAAGTCACTCAAGCGGTAAATTTAGGTCAAAGAGACATAATTTGACCTAGATGCTGACCAACCATCAGCGATACATTCATGTGTAAGGTTGGATGATCCTACCATGTACAATTACTGAGATCTGAACTTAGACATAAACTTGAATGTAAGTCATTCAAGCGGAAAATATAGGTCACAGTGACCTAATTTTGCCTGGATGCTGACCTACCATTAGAGATGCATGAATGTGCAAGGTTATATGATTCTACCATGTACAGTGACTGAGATCTGAACTCGGACATAAACATGAATTTAAGTCAATGAAGCGGAAAATATAGCTCAAAGCGACTTAATTTAGCCTGAATGCTGACCTACCATCAGAGATGCATGCATATGCAAGGTTAGATGATCCTACCACGTACAGTGACTGAGATCTGAACTCGGACGTAAACGTGAGTGCGAGTCACTGAAGCGGAAAATATAGGTCAAAAGTGACCTCATTTCGCCTGGATGCTGACCTACCAACAGAGATACATGCGTATGCAAGGTTAGATAATTGTACTATGTATAGTTACTGAGATATGAACGCCGATGTAAATTTGAATGCAAGTCACTCAAGCGGAAAATATAGGTCAAGGAGACCCAATTTTCTTGGAGGCTGTGAGTCAACCCAAAATGTACCTGTATGCAAGGTTTGATGACTCTACCCTGCATACTTACAATATGTACTTAGATATTCACCTAAATGCGGACGCGGACGCCGGGGGTACTCCAATAGTCTCCCCTCAACTCCGTTGAGGCGAACTAATCAAAGTGCAGCCTGCACTGAAAAGGAGATTGATTCTTAGGGTAATATTTCGACAATTGATATTGACAGGTGCCGTGTAAACTATTCTATCATTAATTGTTTATGAAGTGCAATTCAAACAATACTTCTACTGAAACATAGAAAGCAGCCACAGCCTGCTAAGCTCACCTCGTTGCACAGCATTGTCAGTAAACAGGAATGGAATATAATCATTCTTTTTAACAGATTCAGTCATGCATAAAATGTAGTTTACAGACTGCATCCGAAGCATACATTGTTGTAATCCCAAAATACATCATACATACCTATATCATTGATGTGGGATAGGTCAGTAAGCGGGAATGGACTTGAACCATTCTACCTAACCAAGTCGCTCATGCCTAAAATGTAGGTCACAGACAGCATCCGAAGCATGCATTAATGTTGTCATCTCAAAATGCACCATGAATACTAATACGGTTGATGTGGGCCATGTCAGTAAGTGAGAATAGACTTTAACCATTCTACCTAACCAAGTCATGCGTAAAATGTAAGTCACAGACAGCATCCGAAGCATGCATTGTTGTTGTCATCCCAAAATGCATAATACATACTAATATGGTTGATGTGGGCCATGTCTGTAAGTGGGAATAAGTATAACCATTCTGCCTAACCAAGTCGCTCATGCGTATAATGTAGGTCAGAGACAGCGTCCGAAGCATGCTTTGTTGTTGTCATCCCAAAATGCATCACACATACCAGTATGGTTGATCTGGGTCATGTCAGTAAGCAGGAATGGACTCTAACCATTCTACCTTACCAAGTCACTCATGCGTAAAATGTAGGTCAGAGACAGCATCCGAAGCATGCTTTGTTATTGTCATTCCAAAATGCATCATACATACCAGTATGGTTGATGAGGGCCATGTCAGTAAACGGGAATGGACTTTAACCATTCTACCTAAACAAGTGACTCATGCGTGAAAAGTAGGTAAGATACAGCATCCGAAGCATGCATTCCAATGGTCATCACAAAATGCATCAGGCATACCAATATGGTTGATGTAGGGCATCTCAGTAAGCAGGAATGGACCTTAACCATTCTTCCTAACCGGACGCAGACGCCGATGCTAGGGGTATCACATGAGCTAAAAATCCATCAAGCATGCATTAATGTTGTCATCTCAAAATGCATCATGAATACTAATACGGTTGATGTGGGCCATGTCAGTAAGTGAGAATAGACTCTTTACGGAATCCGGGATGCAGGACATATTTTGTATGTTTCAACAGAGTTGTGGCCCTTTTTTTAGAAGGTGCAAGTTCGAAACACTGGTAATTTACCTTCTAAGGCGTATCGAAGAAGGTCGAGTGATCCGAGTAACATATTGGAATCCCTAACATCTAAAAGAAATGAGTCAGCCCAGAAATGCATCAAGTTACGTATTTTTAGCGAACAATAATACCATATTTTTGGAGTGGATGTATAGTATCCACAACGTGTGATATTGTGATCAGATATGGAAAATCCCTTCCATCTTCGGACACCTCTAACTTTATCGTTCAATTTGAAACGGAAGTCTGCAGATGTCCCGAAGTTACACCTCCTCTAAAGGGAGGTAATTATTGGGAGACAAACAAACCGCAAGTAGAGAATAACCATTCTGCCTAACCAAGTCGCTCATGCGTAAAATGTAAGTCAGAGAAAGCATCCGAAGCATGCATTGTTGTTGTCATCCCAAAATGCATCATACATTCAAATATGGTTGATGTGGGACATATCAGTGAGCCGGAATGGACTTTAACCATTCTTTCTAACCAAGTCGCTGCTCATGCATAAAATGGAGGCCAGTGACAGCAACCGAAGCATGCATTGTTGTTGTCACCCCAAAATGCATAATACATACTAATATGGTTGATGTGGGCCATGTCTGTAAGTGGGAATAAACTATAACCAATCTACCTAACCAAGTCGCTCATGCGTAAAATGTAGGTCAGAGACAGCATCCTTAGCATGCTTTGTTGTTGTCATCCCAAAATGCATCATACATACCAATTGGTTGATGTGGGACATATCAGTAAGCCGGAATGGACTTTAACCATTCTTTCTAACCAAGTTGCTCATGCATAAAATGTAGGTCAGAGACAGCATCCGAAGCATGCATTATTGTTGTCATCCCAAAATGCATAATACATACTAATATGGTTGATGTGGGCCATGTCTGTAAGTGGGAATAAGTATAACCATTCTGCCTAACCAAGTCGCTCATGCGTATAATGCAGGTCAGAGACAGCATCCGAAGCATGCTTTGTTGTCATCCCAAAATGCATCATACATACCAGTATGGTTGATGTGGGTCATGTCAGTAAGCAGGAATGGACTCTAACCATTCTACCTAACCAAGTCACTCATGCGTAAAATGTAGGTCAGAGACAGCATCCGAAGCATGCTTTGTTATTGTCATTCCAAAATGCATCATACATACCAGTATGGTTGATGAGGGCCATGTCAGTAAACGGGAATGGACTTTAACCATTCTACCTAAACAAGTGACTCATGCGTGAAATGTAGGTAAGAGACAGCATCCGAAGCATGCATTCCAGTGGTCATGACAAAATGCATCAGGCATACCAATATGGTTGATGTAGGGCATCTCAGTAACCAGGAATAGACCTTAACCATTCTTCCTAACCGGACGCAGACGCCGATGCTAGGGGTATCACATTAGCCCCCCTCACTTCGTGAGGTGAGCTAAAATGCAGCAAGCCTGTTACTGAAATACTAATAAACAATTCACACAGTTAAAATTCATTCAAGGTCAGTGTTCAATTAGGGCTGTTGATATTTGGAATTAATAATAGTCAACTAATTTTGTAAGAAGAAAATACACTTTTTACACATTTATTTAATCATTCAAAGTTTATTAAAGAAAGGGACATGCAGAAATTTACATAAACTATGGACGCAGGATATGTCTCGCCCGCCAATGTCAAATATCAAGTGCCTAGGACTATTGGTATAGGCTATACAAACTACTTGCTGAAAACTTAAACATCATAGGTAATCAACGATTACAAAGTTCGCCTCGTTATGGCACATGGACACAGAAACCCAATTTGCCAGGGTGCTCATTTACCATCCCTAATGCATGTATACAATGCATGTATACAAAGGCTAGATGATCTTACCATGTACAGTAACCGAGACCTGAATTCGGACATAAACTTGGATCTAAGTCAATCATGCGGGAAAATATAGGTCAAAGTGATCTAATTTTGCCTGGATGCTGACCTACCGCCAAAGATGCATGCACATGCAAGGTTAGATGATCCTACCATGTACAATGACTGAGATCTGCATGAACTCGGACGTAAACTTGAATGTAAGTCACTCAAGAAGAAAATATAGGTCAAAGTGACCTAATTTTGCCTGGATGCTGACCTACCATCAGAGATGCATGCACATGCGAGGTTAGATGAACCTACTATGTACAGTGACTGAGATCTGAACTCGGACGTAAACTTGAATGTAAGT
>MJUU01064808.1:0-17947 GCA_002080025.1 Modiolus philippinarum
TATATTCGTATACCACGAGTAAAGGGAATTAATTGTGGTCTGATGTCTGGATCGTATAAGATCTACGTAAAGCCTTTGATACCGTTTGGCATAAGGGCTTTCAATATAAATTAATGAAAAATCATGTTGGAAGTAAATTCTTCAACATTATACATGATAACTATGATTTCTGTCAGTCTGCTGTAAAAATCAACAACAGACACTCTAAATATTTTAATATAGACTTGGGAGTAAAACAAGGGGATAGCTGAAGTTCTACTCTTTTTAATTGTTATATAAATGATAAACATGACATTTTCGACGAATCTTGCGACCCTCTGAAGCTCGATAATACATATATATCTAGTCTGAGTTTTGCTGATGACTTGATAATTTTTTCAGACTCTCATACAGGATTACAGAATGCTTTAAATAAATTAAAAATGCATTGCTATGACTGGCAACTAACAGTTAATGTAAAAAAATCAAAAGTTCTCACATTCCCAAAAAAAAATATTTTGCTACTCCAACTCTTTTCTATGACAATAAACCGCTTACAGAAGTAAAAGAATATAATTATTTAGGAAATACTATAAATTTTAAAGGTCAGTTCAAAGAATGCATACACGAACTAGCAAAAAAAGGTCTTAAAGTTTTATTTTCTCTGAGGAATTAATTTCAAATTTTGAACATTTACCTGTCAACCTTTCTTGTAAACTATTTGACACTCTTATTATACCCGTCTTACTTTATAATTGCGAAATTTGGTTTATGGATGAATATCTCCCCCTTCTTAGGGCAGAGAAAAATAATAAAACCTGTGATGAATTATCATTTGATTATAGATCACGATACGAAAAAAATTCATACTAAGTATTGTAAACCCATTTTAGGACTAAAAAACAGCAAGTAATATTGCGTCAAATGCAGATTTCCATTATCATTGTGCATCAAAACCCAAACAATGATTTATTTTTTCCCGAATAAATACAAATAATATAAACCCCCTTGTTACAGAAGCACTAAGAGTAAATAAAAACCTGCACGAAGAAGGTATTTACTCTTGGTATACTTGTGTAAGTAATATATTTAATGAATTTGATCTAGATATTGATATCTATTCCAATATAAACAAAACATTTAAAAGTATAAAATATTCCATAAAAACACAGTTTAAAAAAACAGTTACTGAAAAATATGCAAACAAACTTAAAGAAAAAAATTTCATCATTTACTGATGATTCAAAATTATTTTTATATAGTAAACTTAAATTAGATATAGGTTTTGAAAAATATTTATCAGAACTGTCATTTAAAAATAGACAAATTTTAACAAAATTTCGTTTAAGCGACCATAGTCTACAAATTGAAATTGGTCGTTAAAAAATATTCCCCGTTAACAGAGATTATGCAATACTTGTAGAGTGATTGAAGATGAATCCCACTTTTTACTATACTGTAAAGTTAATGAACAGAAAAGATTGGAATTATTCAAAATTATACATTTAAATTTCCCAAATTTCAGAAACTTTAACTCATTTGAAAAAATTAACTTCATTTTAAACCCTTATTCAACCCCTTTACCGGTAGTTTGTACCTGTTTAAAACAATCTGTGGAATTGGTATAGGGTCCACACCGGTCAGAGAGTTATCGTTACAATTTTCTGTATATTGTAATATTATATGTTGTATATGTTGTGTACAAGTTGTAATTTTGTACAAATTACAATTTTTACAAAATTAGCTTGTACAAATTATAATTTGTACAAAATTTGCCCAAAATTCACTTACAACTTGTACAAGACTATACTCATTTGCTGAACGTCATTTCAGATGACGAAATTGAAAATATGTTTAAATGATGAAATAAATGAAAATATGTTCTATTTTATTATTATAGTACACATCAGAAAATTTCACTAAATTTCTTATGATTAATGAGGGTGGCACAGGGTTAATTTCGTGCAGCGTGTTTGCCGTTTTTTATTTATAGTCCATTGTGTATGACCTTACCGGTCAACTAGTTCCTATTGTGTAACCAATTTAACAATTTGAGTAAGCTGTACCTATTATTTTTTTGAGCAACTGGTATTGCTGGACTACAACATAGATTGGAAAAGGTTTTTGGTGGATTGCTTTTGTTAACCAATCAACACAATCAGGATCCTTTTGAATTGTCCAACAATGCTATTGTATATCAATCTGTTATGGCCTGGGGAGGTTTTACCTTGATCTGTTGATGAAAATAGGGACTATAAATAGTTTACATTTAATGAAAAAATATTTGTACTTTATTAAAATTCTTAAAATTACATAATTCAAAAATAAATATTGCAGTATAAATAAAGGGAATTTGAATTAATTGTCATTTTTTGTTTCATTAATTAAATAGATTTATCTTTCTATAAGGTAATACTTTATCAAGGTAAAACCTCCCAAGGGCATAACAGAATGATATACAATAGTATTGTTGGACAATTCAAAAGGATCCTGATTGTGTTGATTAGTTAATAAAAGCAACCCACCAAAAACTTTTTCCAATCTATGTTGCAGTTCAGCAATACCAGTTGCTCAAAAAAATAATAGGTACAGCTTACTCAAATTGTTAAATTGGTTATATAACTAGTAGACCGGTAAGGTCATACACAATGGACAATAACGTGTTGCCGTGCTGGAGGGTCGTTATTTGCCGTGTTTCGTGCAAACCGAAAAAAGGGCATCGTGCAAGCTAATTTCTAATTTTTCGTTCCACGTGTTGTGACATTTTATTTCTCGTACACCCGTGCACGGTACCCTCCTGTACGACCCTCATTAATTTCTATTAATACAAAGATTATCAGAGCACGTTATGAACCATGTAAAGGCACTTAAAACTATCAGTTGGAATTGTATTGGAAACTTAACATTTAACGGGCTACATTTTTTACATCCATGGGGTGTGAGCTATTGCATTTGGTGCGATCGAAGCTCCACTGTAAGAACATGTTTTACAAGTGACATCCTTGCCCCCCCCCATCCTTGTTATGTTGTATTGTCCATGTGTTTATTTGTTGGTCCAACATAAGCACCTGAAAAGGGGACAACTATTTATTGAAACAAGAACGCGTTGCCACTGAGTACGAGTGCATGCATTTGAAATCTTATTAAAATGTATTTTGTGGCAGCCAACAGAAAAATCTAAATCCCTAATTTTAATCAGAACTTAATATCTTCCTTATTGAATACGCAGTCCAAAAGAACAGTGGCTACTTTTCTGCTATTAAATTTTTATCTCTAATGTACAAACTGAAATACAGATATTTTAAATAATTCTGTATGATAAGAATCTTGTTGTAGAACAAACTCAAACAGCTTCACAAATTAATAAAATGCAACACAAGAGGAACCTCAATCACGATTGTCACATGATCTTTGAATTCGTGTAGTTGTCAAGCACGGAACTCAAGAATTCGTTGAAAGTCATATAGTTGAACACAGTTTTGTTTGCTCTGATACTAATACACAAAATTTCATTATACATAAATTAAATTGTCTGAAGTGCTCTATTATATCAAAATAAATCATATTTTCACAAATTTATCATTTGCTGGACATATTTTCATTTATTTTATCATTAACTAAACAAATTTCACCAATTTCATCATTTGAAACAAAGTTCAGCAAATGAGTAAAGTCTTGTACAAGTTGTAAGTGAATTTTGTACAAACTGAAAATACAAATTATAATTTGTACAAAATTTTTGTACAAATTATAATTTGTACAAAATTATAACTTGTACACAACATGTATATCATATATGTGTTTGTTTTTGTATTGCTTTAACCCTTAAGGGTATAATTATGCAATAAAGTTATAGTTAATGGTATAATTTACCCCTGAAAATTTGAAGCATCCAATCAAAATTACCGTTTCAAACATAGGTGCAGTAGAAATATTCAGATTTAAAAGAATTTTAACTGACACAAACTTATGCAAAATAAGAATAAGTTCCCATCCCCTCCACTTGAAACCAGGGGCTATACATTCTAAACATATCGACAGACCCAAAAGAGTGTGTTTGCAATGTTCACTAAAACATGTTGACGGTGAAGAACATGTTTTACTAGGATGTTAGATTAGATTTTGACATTCGTTTCAATTTTGAATACTTGTACTCTAAGCATCACTTCAAAATTCAATTGCCTTTTCATTCAAGAAGATTTAACACCACTAACACTGAGCTGTTGGAACTTCTATAAATGAATGGTTTGAAGTAATCCGAACTAACCTTAAAGCAATTGTTTTGTACTGTTCCGGCAAATGTTTATATTTCACTTGCGTAGACCGTAGTATATATGCATATTCAGTTTGGCCAGTTTGTAGTTTGACTCGGAATATTCTTATGTTGATATCTCGTCTTGGTCCACTTTCATTGGTTCTGTAATATATATGAAAATTTAAGTTATGGTTATCACATACGTTTTTGACAAGGGAAGGGGTTTCACGGTCGACCCCTTTTGGGTGAAAAATTAAATTTCGTGCAGATTAAAGGCAAAAATGGCCTAAAAATTGTCTGGAACTGTTTGGTACCCCCTTTTCGAAGCCTGGATCCGGCGGGGATATGCTAAGCTAAAAATGTGAAATACTAACTCCAAATCAAAGGAACTCGATAGTCCTGAAAATCTACACACCGGGCCAAAATTCGAAGTCGTTTAAGGAAAAACAAACGATCGCCTGCGTAAAAAGCTATAATTTATTTGCTTGATTGAGAAGTTCGAAAATTCCAAAATTGCATAAAACAGTAAATTTCGCCATGCTGCACACGTCTTTCAAGGAGTAACCTCAGTCACCAGTAGCATTAGAACCCCCCCCCCCCATAAAATGGAAAACCATAACCCAAAAATAACAGAACTGATCCGATAAACTTGAACAGAAAGTACAATTTATTGTGACAAAAAAACAAAACAAAAAAAAACAACAACAAATCAGGTTATTCCGTAACTACGTGGAAATAAACAGTAAGGAGTTGATTTTCGTATATATTGTTGTTCAGTGTAGCCGATATTGATCAATATACAATTATGGCCCGCAGAAGAGGTGAATATCCAAAATTGCAAGCCCCTCTAAAGTTATTTGTAACCAAACTTAGATTAATAGTTTTTTTGTGAAAAATGAGTTTTGAGGTTCGTGTTTTATCCAAGATGGCCACAAGCAAGAACACAACATTGGCCCTTCGGGGAAAGCGCACTCAGAGATTTCCCATCCGAGACTGCTTGCCAAGTTGATATTAAACTTGACAATAATTTAAGTGGTCTTTAAAGAAAATTCAGGTATGTTTTTTATCCAAGATGGCTGCCACCATAGCACATAATCTAACATTGGACCATTAGTAAACACTTTCAACGATCCTCTCTGAATATATATTAGATATTCTTGAAGCCAGATAAGCGATTCAGGCTCTTGTGAGCCTCTTGCTGTCGCTGTATATGATAAGCAAATCTATAAAAACCTTCCACACAAACATTCCTGTTAAGTTTGATGAAATGTGCTTAAGTAGATTGGAATTTGAAACGACATGCTCTGAAGAGCCCGTATCGCTCATCTGAATCCGTCATAGCAGATACATTTAGTTGAAGAAACTTATATGTTAAAAAGTCCCATTTTCTATGTAAAGAAACCTTTATGTCATATGGCGCAACATTTAACTATTTTCCCTACTGCCTACAAGCTTGATCAATTATATAATAGTAATGAAAAAGTGGTCATTATCGTGAAATAAAGACTGCCCACGGGAGAGTGGTATTGACTGAGATGGTGATAATGACTGAGCCGAAGGCGAGGTCATTATCGCATCGAAGTCAATACCACTGTCCCAAGGGCAGTCTAAATTTCACGATAATGATCATTTTTTCATTAACTATTGTTTTTATTTCACTGAGGAAACCATAGCATTTTCTCACATTCTGCCATCCCTTTATAAACATTAAAGTGATATGCTAATTTTCATATGGTTTTGTCGTTTTATGAATGTTATGCCTATATTGCATTTCAACATTTAATGTTAAAACTCGAGAGGTAATTACACTCTAATCGTTCAANGAAACAAACCACATCCAATAACCCAAATATCAAGAAACTAAAATTTCATAAGAAGACACGGACAAGCCAGTCACCAACATATTCCTGACTTGGGACAGGCGCAATAAATTGCGGTGGGGTTAAACTCGTTTTCTTGGATCCAAACCCTCCCCCTATGTGTGGTGAATGGCTAAAAAATAAATACACCAAAACATTAAAGTGATATGCTAATTTTCATATGGTTTTGTCGTTTTATGAATGTTATACCTATATTGCATTTCAACATTTAATGTTAAAACTCGAGAGGTAATTACACTCTAATCGTTTAAGATGTACACGCCACCGACCCAATATTAATCATGCATTATAATCGTTTTGAAACTAGAGTCACAATCAGGCAATACCGTGTGGTGGTGCTCGGCACTATCAAATGGTCATGTTCGCTTGACATTTTAATGTACATTAATAAATACCACGTGGAAAGGATTCAACCAATTAAAAGAAATAAATTTTCACCAATATGAAATAACACTTAATAAGAAACATTCATGCTATATTCAGTTTAAATCTATTCAGCGGTTTTCTATAAGAAGATGATCTTTGTATGCATTTCCGATAGGTTTAAATGTTAAACTACGTTTTGCTGCGGGTTCCACGTTGGAAGACAGACCAACAGAACATCTCATTACTAGCAATCATACCATGTTTGGTTAAAATCCAAACTGCACATCTCTAGAAGATCTTTGTATGCATTTCCATATATAGTCAAATGTAAAATGTTCACCTCTGGTGGTGCTGTTGGATTTACAATCAGCACCAAAGTAGCAACACTTGGTCTGAACCTCATAAGAATCATTCATGATCATTCATGCCATGTTTAGTATAAATCCATTTATCGGTACTCCAAAATATCTTTGTTGTGCATTTCCCATCGGGTTCAATGTTGCAAACATACTTTCCCACTGGCAGCTATGTTGGAAGGCGGATCGTCACCAAAGTAAAAAAAATGGTCAGCACCTCATAAGCATTATTCAATGACATATATTAACAACTGTGGTTTAAATTTTATATAGCTTATTAAATTTGATTCTTTGATGCAGGTGTCCATCGACAGCTTGAAACCTTGTGCCATATGTACTTCTATCAGTGGACCTCTCCATCACTGCTTATTTTATGTTTTAGTGCTAATTATTGCCTAATGCTTTGCTCTATAAGTGTGCTTTTATGTGCTTATTTTATTTAAGTTTTAACGCTGGTATATGTACATTGTCTTACAGCTTGTGAACTGTCTTTTATGGTAAATTGCCTGTCTTATGTGATGTTAATTTTGTTTTATATGTGCATGCTTTGTTGTTTTAATGCTAGTTATATGTTTTATGTATTCGGTAAAAAGCTCATTAGAGCTTATGTTGTAAATTTATAGTATATGTCGAATCAAAATAAAGTTTTATCTATCTATCTATCTATCTATCTATCTATCTATCTATCTATCTAATCCATTTATCAATTCGTTAGAAGATCTTTGCATGCATTTTCAAAAAGCCGGGTCCAATGTAAGTTTCGCTGCTGGTTGCTATGTTGGATAACAGATCAGCACCAAAGTAACAACACTTGATCAGCACATCATAAGCATCAGTCATGCCAGGTTGGGTTCAAATCCATTCAGAGATTCTCTGAAAATAGATCTTTGTATGCATTTCAGCACTAGCTGCCACGTTTTTTATTGTATCGGATCGATATGAGCAATCTTTGTTAAGAACCTTTAGTACATAATTCCTGAAAAGTTTGGGTTTAATTTGCATCAGTTGTTTTGAGAAGAAGATGAAAATGTGATTTTTCCGATAGGGTCCTATGCGTAACCTAAGTTCCATGCTGGCAGCCATGTTTTTTGCAGGATAGGATTGAAATGAGCAATCTTTTTAAATAAACTTCAACACATCATTCCTGTTAAGTTTGGTTGAATTTGCTTCAGTCGTTAATGTGATTTTTCCCATAGGGTCCTATGTTGAACCTAAGTTCTGTGCTGGTGGCCATGTTTTTTGTTGGATCAGAACGAAATGAGTAATCTTTGTAAAGGACCTTTACTACATCATTCTTGTAAAGTTTGGTTGAATTTGCTTCACTTGTTCATGAGGAGAAGATGAAAATGTGATTTTTTTCCATAAGGTCCTATGTTAAACTTAAGTTCAGCACTGGCGGCCATGTTTTTGCCGTAATGGGATGAAATGAGCAATCTTTGTAAAGGCCTTCCAAACATCATTCCTGTAAAGTTTGGTTGAATTTGCTTCAGTTCTTTCAAAGGAGAAGAGGGTTCAATGTTAAACTATGTTCCGTGCTTGCGGCCATGTTTTTTATGGGATCGGAACAAAATGAGCAATCTTCCATACATCAATCCTGTAAAGTTTGGCTGAATTTGCTTCAGTTGTTTCTTAGCAGAAAATGAAAATGTGATTTTGCCCACAGGGTCCTATGTTAAATTTAAAATCTGCACTGGTGGCCATTTTTTTTTGTCAGATCGAAACAAAATAAGCAATCTTTGTGAAGGACCTTACATACATCATTCCTGTAAAGTTTGAAATTGCTTCAGTAGTTTCAGAGAAGATGAAAATGTGAAATGGTAACGGACGGATGTCAGACGACACACGCCAAGTGATGGCAATAGCTCACACTGACCCTTTGGGTCAGGTGAGCATAAAAAATGGTCACATTGATTCTGAGCAATGGGTCGTTCGAGTTGAAACAAAGAAAGCAGCCACAGTCTACTAAGCTCACCTTCTTAAGCAGTACTGTCACATTAAGAACATGTCAGTAAACATGAATGGACTATAATTATTCTTCTTAACCCATTAAAGAAACAAAATGTAGGTCACAGACAGTAACCAAAGCATGCATTGCAGTTGTCATCCAAATAGGCATAAAACATACCAATATCGCTGATATGCAACATGTTAGTAGGCAGGAATAAACCTTAACCATTATACCTAACCAAGTCACTCAAGCGCAAAATTTACAGACAGAATCTGAAACATGCATTTCAGTTATCAACCACAAAAATACAGACAAATATGGTTGACTTAGGACATATCAGTAAGCAGGAATGAACTTTCATCATTCTACATAACTGGATGCAGACACAAACACATAAGCCTCTTCGCTTCATGAGGTCAGCTAAAACAAGAAGCTGTCGCCAAATGGCAACCAGTTACACCCCCGCTCATTGAACCCTGAATCAATATAGTACTGGTAAGTGCTAATCTAAGTGTGTAAGGACACAGTGCAGGTATGGACAAAGTACAAGTATATGGACACAATGATATACCTCCCCCTTTTTTACAGAAAATATACAAAGTTGAATGATCTTCTCTTCATAATTTTCAGCACAAACCATATTATTTTATGCACATCTTCAGGTTGAACAATACAGCTGTGTAACATTTCATCAAAATCTAAGCAGCTGTTTAAGAGGACATGTGCCGAAAAGGTATTTGCTATGTTCAAAGACAAATTATCTCCCCTTAAAAATTTCAAGCAACAACCATTAACTTCATGCACAACTTCAGGTGGTATAACAATAGCTGTCGCCGAATGGCAACTACGTATACCAGCACTCATTGAACCCTGGATCAAAACTTCATGTTCATTACATTTTGTAACTAAGTTCGAGTTTTGTCAGACAGGAAGTATGCATCTGACAGGACTCAAAATAGGACATTCCTTTTGACTTCCCATAAAGACGCCGCATATCAATTAAGAAGTGTGACAAAAAATTCATGTTTTCCCTATATTTCATAACTGAGTCCACATTTTGTCAAACAAGAAGTACACATCTCAAGGGACGCAAAATATGCCATTCTTTTGAACTAACCATAGGGAGGCTGCATACCAATTTTGAAATGAACCCCTTTTGTAGAAGCTCAGAAAAATGTGATGAAAAATTCATATTTTCACTATATTTCCTAACTAGGTCCACATTTCGTTAAACAGGAAGTAAATATCTGACTAGAATCAAAATAGGACATTCCTTACAACTAACCATACTAATTTTGAAATCAATCCCTCTTGAAGACGCTGAGAAAAATTAAGAAAATTCCTGTTTTTACTACATTTCGTTACCAAGTCCACATTATATCAAACAGGAAGTACACATCTGATGGGCCTCAAAATCTGACGTTCCTTACAATTAACTACATAGAGGCTGCATACCAATTATTAAATTAATCCCTCATGTAGAAGCTGAGAAAAATGCACAAAAACATTCATGTTTTCACCACATTTTGTAACCAAGTCCACATTTCATCTAACAAAAAGTACACATCTGATATGACTCAAAATAGGATGTTCAGCCAAAGGGACTGCATGACAGACAGACAGATGAACAGATGGACAAGGTGAATCCAGTTTACCCCACCCTCTAGCTATCGAGTGGTGGTATAATACAACTGTGTAACATTTCATCAAAATCCAAGCAGTCCTTTAGGAGCACATGCGTTGAAAAGGTACATGGATACATGGACAGACAGGGTAATTCCAATGTATACCCCCCTCCCAACTTTGTTTGCAGGGGATATAAATGAAGAGATTTTTTTTACACCTTTGGAGTTTGCAGAGTTATATCCCCTGATAAAAATTAATGGCCATCAGGTATCAGGCACAATTACAATGCTTAATTCTACTGACCAGAAATAGTAGATTCAGACTCAAAATCGATACAGGAGTTGGGGGGGTTGTCTGTCTGTCTATGGCAGGTAAATATCATATTTGACAGTCAGAATGGACCAACCAATATGTCTGTTAGATAATCGGTGCATAGAATGAAACTGTTAATTTTTTCTGTCACTATTTGAGTCATACCAAACTTTTTCTAGAATCATAAGTGAAACCAATATTAAATGGATATTCCCTTAATGACATCTTTGACAAAATCTAAATAGGGAATTCCAATTTTTTTTTTGTTTGCATCAAAGGTTGAAATTTAGTGCATTGACTAACAACTTTAACAGTGGACTATCTCCTGATAAATTTATTTGTCTCTGGCTGCTAAAAAAGAATTTCTAAGACTCAAATGTAATTTTTTTTTATTTCTCTCTGACAAAATATTCAATTAGTATTTCATATTTTCCTTAATTTCCAATGAGAAAAAGCTCAATATATTTTACCAATTGCAGATTTCTGTTACTTCAGATTTTAACAAAATACACCATTTTCTTACAAAATGTGGCTACGACATAACAATTCATAGATTTACACACTTCAAGTAAAAATCTGTTTTTTTTTTATTTGCAGAAACTGTATTATTAATTATTACTAGAGTTCGTTTATAACAAAATCCACAGGACTCTCGATCTCTTTAAAAGAGAAACCATGTACAATTACCAACCTCAAAAAAAAGAATTCTAAACTTTTGGTGTAAATATTAATGAAAAAATAATTTCTGATTAATGTTTTTATGGCGGATTTCCCGGATCATTAACACATTTTATTTGCAATTCATCAATGAATATACCTATATTCCTCTAGTAACACCTATAAGAACTCCTTCAAAACTGCTGTCTTTTGTTTGTTAATCAATTACTCAATGCTCTATAGAATTCTACTGTATACCAATTTGTACTGCCTGAAGGGGTTTACCTTGATACTCCAGAGATGACAAATTGGTATACAATAGAATTCTATAGAAAGTTGAGTTATTGATTAACAAACAAAAGACAGGAGTTTTGAAGGAGTTCTTATAGGTGTTACTAGAGGAATATAGGTATATTCATTGATGAATTGCAAATAAAATACGTTCATGATCCAGGAAATCCACCATAAGACAAAGTAAGAAAGTGTCAGAAGCACTTTACAATTGAAATACACATGCATTGTTGTTTTCGCATAGCAGAAGACAGGAAAACGCCTTTTATTTCTGCCATCTTTATTCGTTATATCAGGTAAATTTTGAGCAATTAAAATTAAAATTCTCTTCGTTTTAAGCCGAATTTGATCTTTAAAAAAATATCATAATAAAACTTAAAAAAAAAATGTTGTATTTATTGCTATTGGACCCTTGTTTTAATAGCAATGGGACCAGGGATTTTTCCTTACTTCTTTGTAAGCCTGATTTGGTTACAAGCCTGTTTGTTATAAACAAACTCTACTGCATTTGTCGTCATTATAAATGACATAAGAAAACAACAGTTTTGTACAATATTAAATAGTATTTACAGTAACATCATCAACATCAAAAGCACCACAACTTTTTTTTTAAAGTTGTTTTAACAAAGCATCAAGCTCTCAAGATGATTGTAAAATAATTTAATTAGATTTACATGTACAATAAAAAAAGAAGTAGAGTAATTAGTGTAAGAAAAGTAGATATTATTTACAAAAGAATTGTATTTTAGTCAAACACATGTATACTCTTTCAGATTTCTTTTATAGGATTTCTTAAATCATCAACAGGTCCTATCTTGCTCAGACAACCTAAAATAGGTTAATACAATGCACTTACGGTAATTCTCACAAAAATGTATCTACACGTAATTAAGTATAACAAAATTTATTTTGCATGGTCCCAATAAACGTTCTTCCAAAAGTCCAATTCCGGAACGTTCCGGGTATCAGAATGGCGGGTCAAAGAGGTCAAACGGGGTAAAAATGGCGTCCCGTTGTATGAGGGCAAAGGGAATAAATTCTTCAATCAACATATGAAAGGTATTTATGATTTGAAAAAAGCCGAACATGTCATAAATCAACATTTTATCCCAGGCGGGTCATTTCCAGCCAATTTATTTTAGGTCCAGAAAATAAATAGGAGAATTCCTAGATTACGCTCAACTGAAGTCAGGTACCAGTTTCCAGTAGATTCGGGGTAAGATGTCGACAATTACCAAAAAATTTGAAAGTGGAATATCGTCTATTGATATCTTTTATTATGTGAAAGAAAATGTCAATTTTTTGAGAAAAAAAAAAGCAAGTATGTTTGAACCTATGACAAAATGCATGAACTTTCAAAAATCAAAGACAGAAATTTACATACATACTACAATTATTCATACATGTACATGTATACATTGTGAGCCACATTACTTTAATACTCAAGCTTTATTTTATTCCAAGTTCAAATAAACTGAGAGGAATTTTCATAATTAAGTCACAAGTACTGAACACTGCAGATGGATTGAAAAAGTTGCAGACTTGCTCCACAACTCGTTCAATCCATTACACTGGTCTCATTTGTGAAGCTTTTATTGATATTAATCAGGTCTTTCATTGTATATATTTCGAATCTTCATCAACTTTGCCAATGATTTTTTCACATCCATGCACCAAATGATAATAATTGTGACATAACTCTGAGTGAAAATAAATATTCTTTTTTATTACCAGTAACATTATTGAAGTTATTGAAAGGGACACTCAGTATATCACCTGTATTTATATTAGGCCTATTCCATTTAACTTCCCATCAGGGGTGGAACGCCAATGATTTTGTTTTCTTTTATGTGGCGAGTTAATTTCTGTTGTGTCCAAATAGCTTAATTATATATTATTTTTTTTTCTTGGTTAGAGGTATAAAGATAAGTGGCATTCCCCCTCCCCACCCTCCTTTTAATGGAATTTTTAATTGAAAAACCCTTAGACCATGTAAAAATAATCATTAGATTCTCAGGCACTTTTTTTCAAAAAGCAATGCGGCAGGGCGGAAGCTTTCTATTTTTTTTTCATATGTTCCACCTCTTTAAAACATCCCTGGAGCGAGAAATTTGCAAGAATTTTGTTTGGATTGAATGGACCGGGTTTCGGCACCTTTGAAAAGCAGTACCTCTTGAAACAGACCTATTTCTTTCGTCCTGACAGAGACTGGTTTTTGGAGGTTCCACTGTATATCTATTAAAACAAATGATGATCAGAGCTTATCAATAAGCTATTATCATACTGCTAAAAATTAAGTATACACAATAAAAATTTCCTTATGATTGTAGTTATGGATAGCTATGGATCTTTTCTATCTCATCAATCAGTCCACTTCAAATAAACGAGATCAACAAGTTCATAGTGCTTTAGAACATCTAACAAAAAATATCAAATTCACCCAAATGTTTGAACAACCAGTATTATCTAAAACTCGACATTCTTTCCATATACCATGTATGTAAATATAATCTCACAATCTTAGCTTATCTACACAAAAATTGTGTGTATTGATTGAATCATATAACACAATTTCTGTACATTCTTTTTTAAACCATGAGAGACTTGGCTAGCCATTAAGTCCGACATAACAAGAAAACAGCTTCACGACATTCAACAACTCTCACGCAATGAAAAGAAACTCAACCAACTTCCCGCTCCACTTAATACACTATTACATCATTTTTTACACCATTTTTCATAGTTTTTAAAAAATCTTGCAACAAAAACAAAAATCTAATTTTGGTCTATCATCAACTTTTCTTGTTTTGTTGATCAGGTGGTTTCCCATTCATCAAGGTCCCAGCAAGTAAGGATTTTGTGGCTGGTCTCAGTAATGACGTTCCTGGTCTCTGCATATTTTGAAGTGACATATTCATGCCAAGATTTTGTGGAGCAGCTTGCTGCATTCTGAGTTGATTCTGCTGTTGCATGATCCGAGCCTGTATCTGCTGTAACTGCTTTTGTTGTTGTAGTTCTCTCTGTTCGATCTACAATTAAATGTTCAGAATAATTTCATAAGTTATTTGTAGAAGCTAGTTGTACAAATTTTGCATCAAATCGTAACTTGAGACAGTGTTTTTCACCAACTTTTTGGAGGCTGGGTTCAAGTCCCTTTGTATTCAGGACATAAAGTTAGAGCAGAAATATTTAGAGCATAAATGCACAGATATTACACATCCGACTCTTAGAGTATCCCAAAACTGTTTACATGAGTTGGATGCAAAAACGGTAATTTCAATTAGATACACAATGTATGTTTGATAAATTTATAGCAGATTCACTACACTACAGGCTATAAGGACCATAGCAAGGACACAACTAAGTACCCCGACACAAAACAGAGGCAATAGTTGGTGTCAAGGGGAACCATAAACTTGCAATTGTTTGAATAGTCAATAAATACAATGTACATGTAGGTGTTTCAATCAGGGGTGTGATTTTGGCATAGAAAGTCCCGCAGAAAAAACGAAAATAACCAGAAATCAAAGTATAACTCAATGTACGAAAACAGATGCAGAAACAACCTAATCCCCAGAATGAACAGAAATCGAAAATCACAGGCATATTTTTTTTTCACCAGTCAATAGTTTCAACTGTTGCAATCATACTACCGTATTTTACGGCCTAAAGGTCGATATTTTTTTTCCCAAAAAATCATGGGCTCGACCTTTCCGCCGTTTCGACCTATCTGATATCAAATCAAAATTTTCTCGCCTGAAAAAATTAGTACAGACGTCTGATTGGTATGCCATAAGATTCTATGACCTGATATTTTGTTCCTGATATTGCTATTAAATCATTTCAAATCTCAATATTACAATAAAATACAGTTAATGTTGTTTATTGTTTTGTGTTTTTGCACACTCGCAAAAGCAGGAAGTGTTTGTTGGGTTATAATTACGATGAAAGTCGGAACAACTATGAATCAGTTACAGTTCTTCAGGGTTGCATTTCTGACTGAATATTCTGCAGTATTTAAAATATTTGATTAATATTTAACAATTAGGGACATCAATTATCCATCCTTATTGACTTAACTGATACAAGGATTTGCTTATCGTACTTGTACATCTGTACAAAGAACAATAACTCTTACACTTAATGTTTGCACATGCGTACAGGTAAAAACATGGCGAGGAAAATTCTGGCAATCGAGGAAATTAATGTGTTCTGTCATAATTTTATTACTTCAATCTTTTGAATCAATTATTTTTATGGGAAATTAAATATTTGTGTCAATGAAATGGATCGTAGCTTGGAGATAAAATTGGACCTAATTAGTGAATAACACCTGGACATGTCAAGCCATCAACACAGCTTGTTGACATCTTTATGGCTTCCCTGGATAAACATTAATCAGTAATTAAATAATTACACCAGTAAACTGACAATCTATAATGAGTTTGACAACAGTTTAATTGAGATTCCCAAGGCTGAACAATATTATAAATTGTTTTGAAAAGGAAATGACAAAACAAACAATTTATGAACATTGCTTTATTAACATTTATTTTCATAACCCCAAAAATAAATAATTGTATTAATAATAATAATTATTGAAATCAGCTAGTACAACATAAATTATAAACAATTTAAACAGTGGACAGAGCTTATACTTACCAATACTTACTTTCAAGAAATCGTCGGCTGTTGACCTATACGGCGCCCTCGACCTACATTTTATCTGAGAACGGATCCAAAATTTTCCCCAAAAATGGGCCCTTCGACCTATACGCCCTATCGACTTTTAAGCCGTAAAATAAGGTAACATCTTAATATCAAAATAGGGACTCTAATTCCAAAATAATGTAATCAAATATGGAGCTGAATCTTGAAGCCCTGAAAATCTACACCTGGCAAAACTTCGCAATCATCCAAAGGACTGCTGCATACATCTGCATGTATTTATCAGCAATACATGAAAATAATCAGATCGTTTGATTTAACATGTTTCATTGCTACAAACATATGCAATACACTGTCACAGGTAAACAAATGTTATTTTCATCTTTGACAAATTATTGTGTGACAGGTTCCTTGATCTGAGACGCAATATAAAAAAAAATGAGTAATATGATAAACATGCATATTGTTTTCAATTTAATAAAACAACACCATATTCAACTCTAGAAAATGAAGAAATACAACTTAAAAACACAATGTTTACGATTTTGAAAGAAACTTGCGCACTATATTTTATCGGAAGCACAATGATCATCTTTTAGAGCTGTTAATAGGCTTGAAGCCTCACATGATTTTTTTCTTGTCATTTTAACATCTCTCCAGCCATTTCATGGCTTCGATGTAATAAAGAAAAACATTGACTGAGGTATAATAACATTGAGTACTTTTACCTGTCTTCTCTGTTCAAACTGTTGTTGTTGTATCTGTCTAGATATCATGTTACGTATCACATTCTGTACCTGCATTGTCAACTGTTCCTGTGGCAAGTGTGGAAACTGAAAAATTGAAAGTAGACAGGTGAACTAGAGGCTCAGAGACTGAGCCTGTATCGCTCACCTGGCAAAATGCTTCTACGTCATACATGACTAAAAAAGATGTTTCCTTACCAATGGGGGCAAATGTTTAGCTATGTTCTTCATTAGCAACCATGTTTTTCGTCTGATCCTATTGAAATGAATAATTTTTGCAAAGGACCTTCTATACATTTCAGAGATGATGATTATAAGGATGGTTATCTCATTCCTGGCTCCAATGTTGAACTATGTTCTGCACTGGAGGCCATCTTTTTTGTCAGATCCATGTACCTTCCATACATCCTTACTGTAAAGATTGGTTGAATTTGCTTCAGTAGCGTCAGAGGAGATAGCAAATAGATGCTTTTCCCTTAGGGTCCCATGTTAGACTATGTTCTGCGCTGGCAGCGATTTTTTATAGGAATCAGAAAAATTTCGGCAATCTCCATAAAAGACCTTCCATACATCATTCCTGTAAAGTTTGGTTCAATTTGCTTCAGTAGCTTCAGAGGAGATAGTCAATATATGCTTTTCCCATAGGGGTCCATGTAAAAGTATGTTCTGCACTGGCGGCCATGTTTTTTCGCAGATCAAAAAAATTTCGGCAAACTAAGTAAAGGACCTTCCATACATCATTCCTGTAAAGTTTGGTTCCATTTGCTTCAGTAGCTTCAGAGGAGATAGCAAATATATGATTTTCCAATAGGGTCGCATGTTAAACTATGTTCTGCGCTGGCGGCCATGTTTTTTCACGGATC
>MJUU01064808.1:18432-47585 GCA_002080025.1 Modiolus philippinarum
TGGACAAACTATGTACCCTCTATTACAAAATCACCCCAAAAATGACTAAGTTCAACAATGTATATTTTTGACAAAAATGCACCAAAATCAAAATCCTTACCACATGCACATCTTCAATATAAGTACGAAAGATCTGCGAAATAAAAACTTCCTAGCATCAAAACTGTAGGAGGAGTTGCGCGGACAAACTATGTACCCACTTTCACAAAATCACTTAAAAATGACTAAGTTCAATAATGTATATTTTTAACAAAAATTAACCGAAATGAAAATCCTTACCACATGCACATCTTCAATATAGGTACATATGATCTGCAAAATAAAAACTTCCTAGCATTAAAACTGTAAGAGGAGTTGCGCCGACAAACTATGTACCCTCTATGAAAAATCACCAAAAATGACCAAGTTCAACAATGTATATTTTTGACAAAATAGCACCAAAATCAAAATCCTTATCACATGCACATCTTCAATATATGTACAAATGATCTGCAAAATAAAAACTTTCTAGCATAAAAACTGTAGGAGGAGTTGCGCGGACAAACCATGTACCCCCCTCAGACGGACAGACGGAAGACGGATGGACGGACGAGGGTAAAAGAATATGCCCCCCGACTTATCGTCACGGGGGCATAAAAACATTGACTGAGGTATAATAACATTGTAGACTTTTACCTGTCTTCTCTGTTCAAACTGTTGTTGTTGTATCTGTCTAGATATCATGTTACGTATCACATTCTGTACCTGCATTGTCAACTGTTCCTGTGGCAAGTGTGGAAACTGAAAGTAGACAGTTGAAAATTTAATGGCAAGTGTGGAAATTGAAAGTAGACAGGTGAAAAATTTTTGGCAAGCAGGAAAACTGAAAACAGACAGTTGAAAAATTATTGGCAAGTGTGGAAACTGAAAGTTAGCCAGGTGAAAATCTATTGGCAAGTGTAGAAAATAAAGAAGACAGTTGAGAATTTGTTTATNGGGGGGGTTTGAAGGCACTTTTTATTGACCCCAACCACCCATAGAATTCTTCCCCATATGTACAATACAAAAGGATGAAGAAAACACAACCACCCACAGAAATTTATATAAAGTGCCTTCAAAGGGTCCCAGACCAACATTTCTGGAACAGCCCTGAAACAATCAAGTTACATATACCTATAAATACTCTCAATTTATCCTGTGGTTGAAATCGTACAGAGATAGAATTAGATGTTGACCAAGCTGTATTTTCAAATCTGAAATCTCAGATTTTACTGTTGCAAAATTAGTTTTTTTTGGCAATACGTCAGTAAAGATGTAAAATGGGTATTTGCGACAGTAAAATTTTATATTTATCTCTGGAAATTCTTAATAAAATACAGCACTTTTTCTTTTATTACCATGATTATTTTCTAAATATACCGGTTTAAGCCATCATGAAAAATCTACAAGCAAAAACATCAGTCGGTGATCTCCCACTTCTAGTAGGTTAACACCTATGACTCACAGGCTCTATTACAGTGTAAACTGACAGACAAAATGCAAAAATAAACTAGAGGTACTGTGGTCTAGCGGCCCACACATACCCCCCGCACTAACTGCTTTTCAGACTTCCAAACATAAACTGTCCTTGACGGACTATTAATACCCCCCGCACATGCTTGAGATGTCTATACTTTAGTAAGTGAAAGCTGCAAGAGGAGTTCAATACCTAAAATGGATACACTTTCAAAGTTTCAGACTTGTAAGGTAAAGGCTGTAAGAGGAGTTGATTACACAAAATGGGTACCCTAGCTATAGAATATTGTCAAAAAATGACTAAGTTTAACTATCTGCAAAATCTGGAAAAAATTGCAGAATGCAACCAAAATAAGAGGTGCACATGTTCAATGTATATAGAAACACCCTGCAAAGTCTCAGACTTGTAGGGTAAAAGCTGTAAGAGGAGTTGATTACACAAAATCAGTACCCTTTGAGCGGACGGACAGACGGACAGACGGACAGACAGACGGACGGACGGACAGGCTGAAACCTATATACCCCCCCAAACTTCGTTTGCGGGGGGTATAACAAAAAAAACATGTATGTATGAAAATGTTTGTTTTTCCGAAAAAACGACAAATATTTCTCTTAATTTCCACTTAAAATTTTTTGAAACAATATTTTTATACATGTACAGAAGGACGTCAATGACTCGAAATGCAATTACTCTAACACCATGGTTGTCTTGAACCTTTTTTGGGGGTGGTAAAGGGGGGTCCCCAACATGAAAGAACGTGCTTAAAAATGGCCAAAAAAAAAACACGAGTGATAAAAATGGCCAAAAAAGAAACACAAGTGATAAAAATGGCCAATCACGAAAAACGGAAAATTGCTGCTCGTAGTTTGCCCAAAAACTTGAGAGGTCAGTATCATTAATGATAATTCATGCATCCAATCTTAAGTTTTTTTACGTGAAAGCTCTTAAAATCAATGAAAGTCTTTGAAATTTTGCTCTGTGATACTTTCCGGTACCGTTACAATTCTAATTAACAAGTCCCGATTTTTTTACAGAAAAAAAAAAAAAAACACGGACAAAATATAAAATATCCAAAACGAATCACGAGCTAAAAATATGGACAAAAATGAGGCACGTGAAATAATGCCAACATGAAAACACGAAGAATAAAAACATAAAACACGAAAACATGAATTTATAAAACGCCAAAAACGTTGCACCAAAATAACCCTTTACCACCCTCTTTTTTGTTGTCTCTTTGTTTAAGGTAGTAGACCTGAGGTAAGGGAGATAACTCTTTAAATCAGCAAGACGTTTGAAACAGACAATTTCATCAACACTTTTTAAGCATTGTTGTGAAGAAGAATTAAAATCTCATGTATTACTTAGAAGCTTACAATATATTTACGAGAATGTTGACAGCAAACATACAAGTGATCTTTAGGAGTTATGTCCCTTACCCTAGGTCTAACATCTTAAGTCTAAACATACTCTTTATTCAGGGGCAGACTCCGACCTGCCATTGGGTGTGGGGTTTTCTCACCGTTCATTGAAGATCTTAAGGTAGCTTTGAGTTGTTATCACTCCCCTTTGGGTCGTTGTCTCTTTGACACATTCCCCGTTTCCCTTCTTTTTTCTATAGTTCCACTTCGATAGCTCAAACTGTTTTGTTCCTCCTTTAAGTGTTTGAGCCATTGATGTTCTACTACATTTATGAAATCTTACCTTTTGTTTCATCTCTTGAACAATTCTGAGCAGATTTTCCTGGTTTAGTTGTGGGGTCATCATACCCATACCCATACCCATGTTAGGGTTGCCATATCCATATTGCTGTGGGAAGTTCATATTATTTGGCATTTGACCTTTAATATAAATAAATTAAGTATTAGACATTTTTTTTAAATACAAAACCCAAAAGTAGGCGTAGTGATGCACATGTTTGAGGGAAACTAGAGGTACTGTGGGCTGGAGGGCCACAAAATGATACCCCCACTCAACATGGGAGTAGAAGATCCCCAATATAATTTGTTACAAAACTAGGTTATAATAGCAAAATTCTTGATAAACAGGAGTAGATATTCAGCAATCCTAAAAATTGCTGCTACTTGCAGTAAAGGACATCATTCTAAACTTGCATACAAAATTTCAAGAAGCAGTGATGAGTAGTTACTAAGAAAACTGCAAGAAAAAGTTTCTACGATTCACAAAAGATCTCGAAAATTAAATAAGTCCGCAAACAGGAAGTAGATGTCACACAATAGAGAAATTGGTACTTGCGGTCTAGGACATCATTCTAAACTTGCATACAAAATTTCAAGAAGCAGTGATGAGTAGTTACTAAGAAAACTGCAACAAAAAGTTTCTAAGATTTACAAAAGATCTCGAAAATTAACTATGTCCGTAAACAGGAAGTAGATGTCACACAATAGAGAAATTGCTACTTGCGGTCTAGGACATCATTTTAAACTTGCATACAAAATTTCAAATTGCAGTGATGAGTAGTTACTAAGAAAACTGCAACAAAAAGTTTCTACGATTTACAAAAGATCTCGAAAATTAACTAAGTCCGTAAACAGGAAGTAGATGTCACACAATAGAGAAATTGCTACTTGCGGTCTAGGACATCATTCTAAACTTGCATACAAAATTTCAAATTGCAGTAATGAGAAATTACGGAGAAAACTGTTAACAAAATTTTCTACGATTGACAAAAGATCTCCAAAATTAAGTCAGTAAAACAGGAATTAGATGTTTGCCAATCCTGAAATCGCTACTTGCAGTAATAGGACATCATTCTAAACTTGAATACACAATTTCAAGTTGCAGTGATGAGTAGTTACTGAGAAAACTGTTACAAAAATTTTCTTTGATTGACAAAAGATCTCTCGAAGTAGATGTCCAACAATCCTGAAATTGCTACTAGCGGTATAGGACATACTAGCATACAGAATTTCAAGTTGCAGGGATGAATAGTTGCTGAGAAAACTGTTAAGAAAAATTGTTTGCTATAACAGACAGACAGACGGACAGAGTGATTCCTATATACCCCCTTGAACTTCATTCGTGGGGGTATAATAATTTAGTTCTGGATTGTAGGCTGCTCATACAAGTCATGGTGACTGCAAGATAAAGAACAACAATAAAAGCATTGTTCCTTTGTTTGGTATTCCATGTATTTGTATCATGTGTATTTAATCCATATCCTTTCATTGTTTAATATTTAAACTAAATAAAAGAAAATGTGTCGTCCATGGGACACGGATGCCCCTGCCATACCTATATATCTGCAAACAGGAAGTAGATGAGCGGCAGACTTGAAAAGAGGAGACACGGTACAACTCATCATACCAAAGCTTCAGACCAAATATCAAATCATTCCTGCATACACAAGCTAAGAAATTTTTGACTAAAATTTCGGACGTAGACGGAGGTACAGATGGACAAGGGTAAAACTTAATGCCCCTGTTGCCTAACCACAGGGGCATAACAATGTGTGAAAGTAACAAACATCAGCATGCTAATTTCTGTTCAAATTTTAAATTGTAGCTTTATACAAAATGGTGTTCCATGGAACAAATTTTGTCTCCTGCACAATAAATATACATGTATCTAGGAGCTCAGGGACTCAATCACTCACTTGTCAAGGGAAAAGTTGAAAATATGTTCCCAATATGGTCCAGTTTTAAATGTTCAGCGCTGGTGGCCATGTTTATTGTCTGGTCGGAATGAAATAAACACTCTTTTGTAGAGGACCTTCAATACATCATTCAGTAGGTAAAGAAAATATGATTTTCCTATAGGTTCCAATGTTCAGAGCTGGCCGACAATTCTTTTTAGATCTGACCAAAATGAGCAATTTTTGGTAATCCCATACATACATCATTTCAATAGTGTTGTTAAATTTGCTTCAATAGTTGAAGAGTGCAGTTAGATTTTGCTCAATAGTTGAAGAGAAGATAATGAAAATGATGTTCCTAACTGCCCAATGCAAAACTGTTTTGTGTGCAAGCAACCCTTTTTTAATCAGATCAAGAACAAAATATGCAATCTTTGAATTAAAAGAACCTTGCATACATCATTCATGTTTGTTTGAATTTGTTTCAAAAGTTTCAGAGAAGAATATGAAAATGTGAAATGCTAACTGTTCATAGCTCACACTGACACTTTGGAACTTGTTTAAGAATTTTGCAGCTTTAACCGTGTTTTCTAAATTCATACCCATAAAAGTTCTTTGCACAGTGCTAATAAGTCCTTTTCTTTCATTCTCAAATTCTTCCCATGCGGCTTTCCTTTCTTCCTCCGACAATTCCTGATCAGTCTTGTTCTCCAGTAAAGAGTCATGTTCATGGTATCCAACGATCCATTCTTTTTTATCTGTCAGTAACTCTGCCAATAGTGTATCCTGAAGAAAAACAACTACATTGTGTAGTTACATACATGTAGTTGCCAACAATAGTTTGCCTTGTTCCAGAATACATGTACCTTTATTTTATGGAATCCATTAAAATCTCGAGGGACTGTCCAAACAATGTTGAAAATGCACCCTTGAATGTTACAAATTTTCATCATACATTGTACATTTGACCTTCAATTGCTCAAACTGCATTAGTAAGGTCACCATGGATGTTTAGTACATAACAGGTAAAAATCCTACGATTTCATTGGATAATCTGATGTCACTATATTTGAACAGTTATTTGTTTACCTTGACAGCGGGATACTATACTTGACGACGGAATTATACCTCACTTAACTTCCGGTTTACTATACTTTGCCTCTCTTTCAGTTTGTTTTCTTTTCTGTTATGTACTAAATTAATTACGGACTTCTCCCTCGGGAAGTTTTCCTATAGTGTTGTCTGGTGCGAATAGTGCCCTCGCCTGTCGGCACGTGCAATATACACATAGGAAAACGGTTCCCTCGAGAGAAGTACATAACAGATTATTCAAAGCCATTCAACCTTGATAACTTGAACATCTCTCTAGCTCCAACTGTTTTCATTGGTCCATTGGGTGTTCGTGCCATCAAAGTTGTATTATATATAGATATGTTTCAGCAAACAATATTTTGAAATGATAATGCCTATTTTCTGTTTCATATATAAATGGTCAACATTCATTTATGGAATTTGCCTTTCAAATTTTGCCAGGCTGCTTTTACATCACTGTTAGGGTTTTAATTAATGCTAGGATAACCTTTAACACCATTGAACATGATTATTTTCTATTATGCTACTGAAAAATCAAAATTTCAAAATTAAGCTAAATTCTCTTTAAATTCTGCAGAGAGAGTATTCATTCTAAAAATGGACATGCTTGAATCAATAATGGGAAAACAATCTGACAGGCACAAAAAAAAAACAGCTGTGCCAAGTCGCATGATACGCCCGTCATCACCCATTGAAAACTTTAAATGATTAAAGAATGTGGTTCTCAATTTTTAATACACCTATAACTGCCCAATTAAGCATGATCTATCTTTAATAAATCAATCTGCAAAGTTTGAAGTGAGCTGATCAAACTATTAATCAGTTACAGTGCATTATGTATAAAATTGCCTTAAATTTGAAAAATAAAGTCCCATAACTCTTCCAAGAAATATTTAAATTTCACGAAAAGTATACAGACCATGAAACCATCATATCCAATACCTGTACCAAGTTTGAAGTGAACTAGCCATAGGTTTGTCAAGTTAGAACACAACATGTGAAAAATTGCCTTAAAATTCATAAATAAAGTTCCATAACTCTTGCAAGAAAAATCAAAATTTCACGAAAAAGGATACAGATCATGAGGCCATCATACCCAATATCTTTCCAAAGTTTAAAGTGATCTGGTCAAAGATTTGTCAAGTTAGAGCGTGACATGTAAAAAATTGCCTTAAAATTGACAATTAAAGTCCCATAACTTCTACAAGAATAAAGGGCTACGCCGAGCGCAGCATGATACGACCGCAGCATGTCGTCCACTGAAATTTGAAAAAGTGTAATTTAAAGTGAGCATGGACATAGGAAAGAGCTTGACATAATAATTAGATGGACGCAATAAGGAGACTGACCAAGTAATTAGCTGGACACAAACTAGGGAAAATAAAAATTAGCCCTTATGATTCCTCTTTGACCCTCTATAGCTCAGAAACAGTAAGAGCTACGCCCAAACCATTGACATTATGCTATAAGCTTATATCAAGAGGAATCAAAAGGAAAAAATCCCATCGAAATGCGATGAAAATAAATTTAAGGTAATCTGTAAATTTACGATTTTCGCCCCCTTCAGCCCCTCATAGCTCGGGAACGGCAACAGCTACGTCAAATCTGTTGAAATACGTCTGAAAGCTTACATCAAGTAGAATCCAAAGAAAAAAATCCCATCGAAATCCGACGAAAAATAAATGTTTTAGGTTATCTGTAAATTTACGATTTTGGCCCCCATTGGCCCCTCATAGCTCAGAAACAGTAAGAGCTACGCCAAATCCGCTGACAAAGAACTGGAAGCTTACATCAAGAGGAATCCAAAGAAAAAAATCCCATCGACATCCGACGAAAAATAAAAATTTTAGGTTATCTGTAAATTTACAATTTTGGCCCCCTTTGGCCCCTCATAGCTGGGTAAGGAAACAAGTTACCAAAAATCTAATAGTAGAGCGCTATGATAATTTTTCATTAGGAATAATTTGGAAAAAATTGCATCAAAATCGGACTAAAAATAAAAAAATGAAATTTTTGAAATTCGCCCCTTTTGGGCCCCATTTATCTCGTGAACGGTACATGCCACGTGAAATCCGTTGGCATAGTCCAGATTGGAAATTTTCTAAGGAGTTTACTGAAAGAAACCCCATCAAAATCCGATAAATAATAAAGATTCTACAGTCAAATATGTGAAAACAACCAATTTAACCCCTTTTGGCCCCTTTTTCTAAAACGGGCGGGGCCAGGAACATAAAATTGTAGCCCGGGCTAAAGCATGTGCCAAGAAACATCATACTAAAATTTGAAAATGATCTGTTCACTGGAACCAAAGTTATGCTGTCCACAGACACAAAAATACCCAATTTTACCCCTTTTTGGCCCCTTTTTCTGAAACGGGTGGGGCCATAAACCCGAAATTAAAACCCGGGATAGTTATTATGCCAAGAAACCACATACTGAAATTTGAAGATGATCCGTCCACTAGAAACAAAGTTATGCTGGCCACAGACGCCGACGCCGACGACTGCGCCATAACATAATACGACCGCAAAATTTTTGCGGTCGTATAAAAATCGAATTTTCACGAATAAGTATACAGACCGTGAGTCCATCATACCCAATTCCTCTACAAAGTTTGAAGTGAATCGACCAATGGATTGTCTAGTTAGAGCGCGACATATAAAAAATTGTCTTAAAATTAACGAATAAAGTCCAATAACTCCAACAAGAAAAATAGAATTTTCACGAAAAAGTATACAGATTGTGAGTCCATCATACCCCAATACCTCTACAAAGTTTGAAGTGAATCGACCAAAGGGTTGTTGAGTTAGAGCGCGACATGTAAAAAATTGCCTTAAAATTGATGAATAAAGTCCCATAACTCCTACAACAAAAATCGAATTTTCACAAAAAAGTATACAGATCGTGAGTCCATCATACCATACATTGGTATACCATGATACGTCTGTCATTAGACGGGCGTATAAAAATAAAAGAAAATGTGTCCGTGGGACACAGATCAGATGCCTCCGCCATACAGATATCAGCAAACAGGAAGTAGATGAGTGACCAACTTGAAAAGGGGAGACACTGTACAACTCATCATACCAAAGCTTCAGACCAAATATCAAATCATTCCTGCTTACACAAGCCGAGAAATCCTTGACAAAAATTTTGGACTTACGTACGTATGTAAGGACAGACGGATGTATGTACAGACAAGGGTAAAACTTAATGCCCCCGCCGCCTAACTGCTGGGGCATAATTACACATACCTTTGGTAGAGCTGGAGTTGGCCTTTCTGTTCTATTTGGATCATCAAGTCTGTCTGGTTTAAACGTGTACAGTTCCCTTAAGTCATTTGAATTAAAATGTCTGTCAATTTGATGTTCATCTATGACTCTCTGTGACAGGGACTGCTTGGTTACTTGTCTCTCATAGATCTTTTCTTCCATGGTCCCCTAAAAATAGTCATCACATGATGTACATTGTATTCTCCAAGTTTCAATTTAAGGATGGTCACTCCTCAGGTTTTTGAAATTGCCTTTTGACTTTTGAACTCTCTTACTTTATCCACCAAAATGCAGTAGAAAATTTTGCCCACTGACCCCTACTTTTCTTTGTAAAATAAGATTGCATACATGTTTAAGAGGCTTGTGATAAAATTTGATGAAATTCTTGATATTCCTTCATTGCTCTTGAAAGATTTATTGCCCTAATGCAAAGTGAATGAAAAGTACAGAGAACTTCGGTTTCCCGCCAAAACTTCAGGAGCTTAAATCTCAAAACTATCAATATTTTTTGCTTAAAATGGTATATGATTGATGTTCTAATAAATAAAAGTAATAATTTTAAAACCTTGATATAATAGACTTGAGGAGTGACCATCCTTATAGAATGGTAACAAATACACACATGCCAAACAGAAAATATTTTTTATTTTTGAAAGCATCCATAGTTCATGAGATTCAAGGACTTCCAGAAGTACAACATAAATGTACATGTATGGGTGTCAGGAGGTGTTAACAAAGAGGGTGTGAATATTAAAAGAAAGTCTTCTGCAGAAATTTCCATATGAGTGGTTATTTTTTATGGGTACTTAATTTTCACTTTATTTGCAGTTTTTATAATGTTGCAAAAATTGCATATAAATATATAAGTGGTATGAGACTGTTTCAGTTTTGTAAAAATAAAATCAAACAATTTTAAAGGAAATCAAGAAATTGATTTACAATCCACAATAAAAACAGTATCCAGTTTCAGTATCTCTTTTTCACTTACAACTAAATTTTCAAAGTAAATATCTACAGAAGATTTTCCAAGCATCATGGAAACCAAAATCTAGTGTAATAAGATAGCATGATATTTACCTGATGTATACTGCATACTAAAATAGACTTACTTGTGCTAAAAATCTGTACACATATACAGGTTTCTCCTGCCCAAATCTGTATACTCTAAATATAGATTGCACGTCATGTGATGGATTCCACGATGCATCAAATATAATGACACGATTGGCTCCAACCAAGTTTATACCCAATCCTCCTGCTCTGGTGGAAATAAGGAATAATCTTAACCTGAAATATAATGACACGGATTTAATTAATTGAAAACAGATATGGTACCAATATCCTGCCATAGAACATTTTATAAAATTTAAAATATAAAGACGATTGAAGAAAACATAGAAAACAGCCACAGCCTGCTAAGCTCACCTCGTTGCATAGTATTGTCACATGCTGAATACGTCAGTAAACAGGAATGGTCTATAATAATTTTTCCTAACAGATTCATTCTTGTGTAAAATAAATTTTACATACAGCATCCAAAGAATTCACTGCGTCATCCCAAAATGCATCATGCATACCAATATGGTTGATATGGGACAGAAGGCAGGAATGGACTTCAACCATTTAACTTACCAAGTTGCTCATGCATTAAATGTACACGTAGGTCACAGACAGTTGTCACCCCAAAATACATCATAAATACCAATATGGTTATTGTTGGACATGTCCCTAAGCAGGAATGGAATGAACCATTCTTCTTAACAAGACAGAGACACTAGGGGTATCACATAAGCCCCCTCATTTTGTGAGGTGAGCTAAAAATGGTAGTGATGGGAATCAGATATTATTTCTCAATCAATCATCTGAACAGTCAACCATCTTAGCATGGATTAATAACCAAAACAACTACTTAACAGAAATTCTATTCAAATAATGCATTTACAAATGAGTTTTTCTATGTATGTGAATCTAGTTTACAAAACATTCATTTAAATATAAAATTCACAGGTAATTTATAAACACATCAAACAAACTATTAATCAAATATCAAAATCTGGAGCATAATCAATGATGTTTGATTACAATTGATCATCGGGAAAGCACTAACAAACAGACACTACACAGCAGCTGCTGAACATATCAAAACGTTATAACCTTCTGCAACTTGTTGAATATAATCTAGATAAGAAAATGCAAAAACAAGATGTGTTTGTGAAACACTACATATGCCCCCAGATTCCGATTTTTACCCCTTTTTGACCCCTATGACCTTGACCTTTGACTTAATTTTTTTTTGCATATTTATGTTCCTCTTGACTAGACGTATACACTTGCCAAGTATTAAAAGTCTACCTTATATAGTTCAAAAGTTATAGCCAAGGTTAAAGTTTCGGACGCACAGACAGACAGGACAAAAACAATATGCCCCCCGATCCTCGATCTGGGGGCATAAAAATTCTGTAAACCACTTGATAATCACATAATCATACAGTAACAACTATAGAATCTATCCTTTTGAGAGGTTGATTATCAAATTTCTTCTGTCAAAAGGATTACAATTTCAGACCTTGAGCTTCAACAAGCACCTTTTTTCGCTTAAACCTTTAGTCAACAGAAATACATGTATGATAATCACCACTTTCAAATGATAGATTTTTCTTCTCTTTATTCTGAAACTAATAAAACTTTCGTGTTTTTGAATTAATTTACTGTTGAGGAACTATTGCCATAAATGTTTATGACATATAAGAAATTTAAATTAACATTGTAGTATGGGATTCCAAAGAAATAAAGTCTTCATCTGTTAAAAGGCTTAAGGCCTGAAATCAATTTATTCAAGGTTTATTTTGCTATTTGAGGATAAAATTTGTCAACTTTTCAATATCCAATGAAATTGTGAGATCTCTCATTTTCATGCGTGTGATTAGTTTGTTCTCCTTAAGGTCAATAGTTACCAGTTTACCATCACAATTAGAGATATATTAAATCTACCATCACAAGTCGTTGGTTATCTTAGTTTACCTGTCAAAGGGTTAAACATTTGAGCTTTAGAGAGAAGACTATGATAATCAAGGACTTATAAATGATAGATTTTAGTAAGTTTTTTGTTGGATGAAAGATTATACCCATGGTATACCATGATAGATATCATTATATCTGATTAAATGCTGCAGTAAACCGTGGTACCCTATTTTTCATGGTACCTAGCCCAACTGGGTATGATAAATACCTATAATTTTCTGGGTCATTAAAGTTTTTTGCCATTGCTGCTCTCTGTGGGGCTCCAGTTGATCCATCCATACGTAGATAGTCTTGTCCTTCCAGCCAACGCTTTCCAAATATTTCTTCCTGAAATTTCCATTTAAAACATACTTATAAGTATATGTACAGATAAAGTAAAAATCAAAAGAGACCAATTCCTAAGTCTTGCAAATCAAATTAAGTAAGTTTGCAATTGTTTTTGCTCTTTTATACAAAGGATTGCTGAAATTGTTTGATTAGTTTTTGTTAATTATATCTTGAATATGGTTTTTGACCCCAATGAAGACCAATACAGACTTGCCTACCCCTCTTGGTCAAAAATATTAAGTTACTTGATCAAAAATCGTAATCATGTGTTTCAACACAGAAACTACACTCTTCAGTGAAAGGCACATTATGTAGTTACATAATACTCCTGCCAAGAGTTCTTTTTACCTCAGATGGAAACCTAGAATTCTTGTCATGAAGATCGTTTTTACATTCTTTTTATTACTGGAAATGCCAATTTGAAGAATAGTTTACGGAATCGCAATCGGAACTGAAAATTTTCGGAAATACCGCAAATTGATCAAATCGTAAGGAAATGATACACCATCGTTAGGGCGTAAGATGATTTTGAAACTAGAGGCTCAGAGACTGAGCCTGTATCGCTCACCTGACAAAACGCTTCTATGCCATGCAAGACCAAAAATGATCATGTTTTTTACCAATGGGGTAGGGTGTTTAGGTATGTTCTCAATTAGCACCCGTGTGTTTTGTCTGATCCTATTGAAATGAGTAATTTTTGCTAAGGACCTTCTATACATTTAGTATAATTTGCTTTAATTGTTTTGAGAGAAGATGAAGAAAAGGATGGTTTTCTCATACTGGGCTCCAATGTTAAACTATGTTTTGCACTTGAGGCAATGTTTTTTGTCGGATTGAAATGAAATGTGCAATTTTTTTTAAAGTACCTTCAGTCATCATTCCTGTAAAGTAAGGTTGAATTTGCTTCTGTTATTTCAGAGGAGTAGATGAAAATGTGATTTCCCATAGGGTCCTATGTTAAACCATGTTCCATGCTGGCCGCCATGTTTTTCATCAGATCGGAATGAAATGAGCAATTTTTGTTTAGGACATTTAGTACATCATTCCTGTAAAGTTTGGTTCAATTTGCTTCAGCCTTTTCAGAGCAGAATATGAAAATGTGATTTTTCCCATAAGGTCCTATGTTAAACCTAAGTTCCGAGCTGGAGGCCATGTTTTTTTATCGGATCAGAACGAATTGAGCAAACTTTGTAAAGGACCTTCCATTCATCATTCCTGTAAAGTTTGGTTGACTTTACTTCAGTGGTTTCAGAGGAGTAGATGAAAATGTGATTTTTTTCCATAGGGTCCTATGTTAAACTATGCTCCGTGCTGGCCGCCATGTTTTTCTTCGGATTGGAATGAAATGAGCAATCTTTGTAAAGGACCTTCCATATATCATTCCTGTAAAGTTTGGTTGAATTTGCTTCAGTGGTTTCAGAGGAGTAGATGAGAATGTGATTTTCCCATAGGGTCCTATGTTAAACCATGTTCTGTGCTGGCAGCCATGTTTTTCGTCGTATTGGAACGAAATGAGCCTTCTTTATTAGGGACCTTAAGTACATCATTCCTGTAAAGTTTGGTTCAATTTGCTTCTGCCGTTTCAGAGCAGAAGATGGAAATGTGATTTTTCCCATAGGGTCCAATGTTAAACCTAAGTTCCGTGTGGCGGCCATGTTTTTTATCGGATCAGAACGAAATGAGCAATCTTTGTAAAGGACCTTCCATACATCATTCCTGTAAAGTTTGGTTGAATTTGCTTCAGCCGTTTCAGAGCAGAAGATGAAAATGTGATTTTTCCCATAGGGTCCAATGTTAAACCTAAGTTCCGCGCTGGCGGCCATGTTTTTTATCGGATCGGATGAATATGTGAAAAGTTTAACAGACGGACGGAAGACGGACGCCAAGTGATGGCAATAGCTCACACTGACCCTTCGGGTCAGGTGAGCTAAAAAGTAAGCCTTACGCCAAAATCGTAAGGGTAGGCAAGTCTGCCAATATTATACTCCTATGAAGGATTCTATAAAATTCAACCCTCAAATAGAATCATTTACAGTTATTTCCCTCATGCAAAACTCTATCCTTGGCTGATTTTGGCTTTACATTATACTGGTTATATATTCTCTATCAGTTTTAAACATCTTGAGTTCATGGTCTTCCAAATGTTTAGATTTTATCTGACTGAAGAGACACAAGTTACTGAAATGGTAATATGCAGAAACTACATAACAGTAAGTTTAGTATTAAACTATTTGTTATCACTAGGTCATTGCCACTTCTAGTGGACTGTTAGTTCCTGAGAGTACTCACCAGCCCAGTAGTCAGTACTTGACTGCCAAACCGAAAGCTGATTTTATTTGGGAACTTATTGTATCTAATTTTTGATGATTTTGTTAAAAACCAAGGAGTATCTCCCTCATTCAAAACTCTGTCCTTGGCTTATTTTGGCTTTACATTTACATTATAATGGCTATTCTAATGCACTTATGTTTGTAACGCTAATTTTGATTGGATGGCGTCAGAATTTTGAGGGGGTAAAATCCACGATTTACCATTGGAACCAATAGCAACGTAATGGCGCAGATGCACACCAAACTTCCTGTCATTCAAAAATCGATTTTGAATGGTTTTTTTGTATTTGCATTAGAATAGAGATAACCAAACTGTATTTTAGGATCTTCAGGGATAATTATGCATCATGGGAAAACTCAGTTTGCGACAGTAAAATCTACAATTTACCCCCTCAGATCCTAAAATGCAGTATGGTTATCTCTTGATTTGCTCTCGCTTAGTTTTAAACATCTATAAGTTCATGCTCTTCTTAATTTTAATATTTAATCTACACCGAAGAGACTTAAGTTGCAGAAATGACTATATGCAGCAACAAAATTTAGAACAAGTTCGGTATATCCATGTAGTTCATATTTGAATTCTAAGAAACTTCATACCTCCTTATTTTTTAGATAATAAATCCTCGAGATGAATATAATTGAGACCCCTCTGATGAAAATCAAGAAACTTGACCTTATCAGAGTTCACATTTTTGGATCCCTAAGTTCTCTATTTTGAAAAGTTACATACTTTATATGCAACTTATTCCCAAATCACATTGCCAACCTCATATTCACCAAAAATACCCTTATTCCAAAAGTCAGTGATATAAAGAAGGTGGACTATATTTACTCCCGGTCTTACCACAGGTACATCTTCAGGTTTACTTTCAGCTTTGTCTTCTTTACTTTTGTCCTCTTTATCTTTGTCTTCTGTTCTTTTATCATTTTTATCTTTTTTATCTTTATCTTTGTCTTTTTTATCTTTGTCATTTTCATCTTCAGTCTTTTCTTGGTCTTTATTCAAAGCTTCGTCATGTTCTTTATCAATGTGTTCTAGGAAAGCTTCGATCAAATCCAGGGACAGCAGACTCTGACTAAATATTAATCTGTAATAAACAACATTCATAACATACAATTAAAAGCTTCCTGCATTTGAAAATTTATGATATTGTAAATACATGTACATACTTAATACATGTGTATGTTATGAAGGGACTAACTGTGATAGAGTAATATTCCAATGCTGTATGAAGAAGAAAATGTGTGCAAATCAATATAATCAGTTGAATTTGCCTTCCTGCTATTCCCTATTGGTGTCGCTGCTGCACAATCAGAAAGTTTGCAGGATATTGGAATTTCAAGCAAGTTCAAAAATTGTTCCTTGTGCATGACTTTTCTCGCAATCATGGCATTATGGACCAAAACCTGATAGTGCAGTGGTGACACCACACAGGACAAAAATAAAAGGAACGTAATTTGGTTACAGGAAATCCCGCAGAAAAACAGAAATAACCTGTGATCAGAAGTAGAACATAATATATGAAAACGGATTCAGTTTTGCGGAAGTATCACATTCCTAAAATAAGGAATGTGCATTCAATTGAAAGTGGTCAGCAAAAATATCCATAACAAGAATTATGATCAAGATATTAGGTTATATTGGCAGATGAATACACAAAGAGTGGATATTTTTAAGTCAAATTGGAGNCCCTCAGGTGACATCAAGATGTAGACAGGAATAAAAGCCCTGTCCTTGATAAACTGGAGTTTTCTATGTATCGTGTGCGTTTTTGTCACATGTACATTCACTCCATATCCTTTCATTTATCCTACATGTACATACTTTATACATGTGTATGTTATGAAGGGAATAACTGTGATAGAGTAATATTCCAATGCTGTATGAAGAAGAAAACGTGTGCAAATCAATATAATCAGTTGAATTTGCCTTCCTGCTATTCTCTATTGGTGTCCTGCTGCATAATCAGAAAGTTTGCAGGATATTGGAATTTCAAGCAAGTTCAAAAATTGTTCCTTGTGTGCAACTTTTCCTGCAATCATGGCATTATGGACCAAAACCTGATAGTGCAGTGATGACACCAGACAGAACAAAATAAAAGGGATGTGATTTGGTTACAGGAAATCCCGTATAAAAACAGAAATAACCAGTGATTAGAAGTAGAACATAATACAGTCGAACTTCGATGGCTCGAACACCCAAGGGACCAATGAAAACAGTTAAGAGTTACAGGAGTGTTCGAGAAATTGAGGTCAAACTATGTTGAAACTTGAACAAAAGGGACCAGAAAAAGGGTTGGAGACATCCATGGTGTTCGAGCTACTGCAGTTCCAGCCATCAAAGTTCTACTGTATATGAAAACGGATTCAGTTTTGCGGAAGTATCACATTCCTAAAATAAGGAATGTGCATTCAATTGAAAGTGGTCAGCAAAAATATCAATGACAAGAATTATGATCAAGATATTAGGTTATATTGGCAGATGAATACAGAAGCAAAGAGTGGATATTTTTAAGTCAAATGTCCCCAACCCCTCAAAAAAAGAAAGAAAATTGGCAATTCATATTGAACAGATGCAGATCAGCAGAATACATAAACACAATAAATTTACTTTAGGCAAACTATGTGGCATAATGGCACACCTCATGCAGTAAAAACAACCCTCCTATCTTTCATGATATACATGCAAGAGAGACTCGACAGAATTGTACAGAAAGACAAATTTCCTGCCTTTATCAATTTCTCCCTTTTTTTTACTTATGGACACTCTCCTTCCACTGTATTCAGAACTGGAAATACCTTGCATTTTAAAATTATACACAAAGATATACTGGGTTCTTCATAACCATATCCAAACATTTTGGACTTTGGCTTTTAAATAATCAGCTCTCACTATATTCCAACTATTCTGTGTGGTGGCCTTTTTCCTTTGCTTAATACTGACATAATGTTTTATTTGTGTTCTATAGAAACAAAGGTGTGAAAGATCTATTAACCCCCACAATTTCATATAGCAAGACCATAGACTTACACTTTATCACCAATTTCTTCACACATCCTTAATATTTCAAATAACAATGTAAGTTTGCCGCTGAGTTCAATTTTGAATTGATCCTCTTCTTTTACATATTCTGCCCACCATCCTTCTGAAAATGGCTTCTTTACTTCTTCAAAAGGTTCAAAATCACCTGCAGATAACAAGAGGATCGGTACATAATTTCAAATAAAACAGTAGACCACTTTCCTACTTCTGTTAATGAATGAGATGCGTCGGTTGACCTGGGGTCAATTGGCGCAAATTGCGTCACTGAACATTGTGATGTTGGAAAATCTATATTTTGAAGTGAAAATCTTAATACCACGCACCAAATGTCTCCTATTTTGGCAAAATTTGATTCCCATTTATAATTCCAAAAGATTTTTCTAGAAATGAGAAAACATCAACGAAGTTACCATTTCAACAGTACAATACCGTTTCATTACGATGTCCTGGCTAAAATTCTCATCTTCATCAAAATTTTACAATCCTTTCTCATAAAATCACAAAGAATTTCATTGAAATTTGTTCCTGAACTTAATTTGTGTAAAATCCACATTTTTCGTCATTATTTTCATCCCGTTTTTTGCAACAGAAGCGTGGTTCTTATTTACATCCAGGAAACTTTGCAAAGAGAGACAACTGTAGTCCAAATAGATACACAAGGCGGGAAATTCAAAGCATTGAATCCCTCTAGAGTGTTACTTGTCTGAAGTGAGAATCTTGCTGCAGCAGGACTCGTCGGCAAAAGGGTTAATATGGTTTGAACTTTCTAGGTGTTTTTTTTTTTTTATCTTTTCTTCTTGAGGTAGATGTACATCTGATTTACTCTCTTACAAAAAAATCTATGAAACATACCTTCATTAAATTCTCCTCTTGATCTTGTCTTCCATTTCTTTACAATTTCTCCAGCAAATGACTCTCTGCAAACAGAAAATTTAACCATAAACTACCATAAAAATTGTAATAATATTTTTATGTCAGATCTAAAACATTACCACTGACTTGAAGCTTTTCATAATGTTATTATACATTGTATTTATCTAAATTGCAAAAACAAACTTTTTAGGGTTGTGGTAATACAAATCAAAACAAACACAAATTCAACATTTAACTAGAAAAATTTGAGCAAAGCTCACTAATATCATACCCCTGCTGGCCCATTAAATTACAACAAAAAAAAAATCAAAACAAATTTTCAAATAGCTGGTGCACATTGGCAATATGTATTCAACATTCTGTGAAAGTTTCAGTGAATTTCATCAACTGGTCTAGGAGGAGTTGTCGCCATAAAGTAGGTATCCTATGGTGGACGGATCGACCGACGAACAGACAGACACCATGATCACTAAATACCTCCTCCTAGAGTTGGGGGAGGGGGGTATAATAAAGATATAAAGACATCACTGGTATCTTTTCCTAAGTTCTGATGATATTGGAAACTGGTACTTTCAATTCCAATTTTTGGTTCATAGACATACCTTGTAAGTAAAACAAAGTTCATTTATCCCCCCTCTAATATGATACATGTATATAAATGTACTCCACAAAAACCCTCTATTGATAAGCGAACAGACTTACAGTCCAGTATATACGGTAACTACTGTGAAAGTACTATAGTTCGTGGGTTCCAATTTTCGTGGATTTCATGGTTTGTCAAAACCAAGAAATTAAAGTTCAAAACGAAATGTACATGTATTTTTCCTTAGAGTGCTAATGCAGAATACCAGAGGCTCCCAGGAGCCTGTATCGCTCACCTGGGTTTCAGTTGCCACAATCAAGGTAACATTGTAAGTTATACAGTTGATCTTCAGTTTCTCAAACTTTCGTAGCTCAAACACCTCCAATATCTTTAACTGTTTTTTAAGTCTGATCATGTTTTACTATATTTCTTTATTGGGCTTTTTTGACAAAAAAGTTCTTGCTAAGGACCACTTTCAACACCAGTTTTGAAGTCGAGATGTCATTTTGTTAATGGCAGTCAACAAACATTTTTCAACATCAGTTTTGAAGTTGCAACATTGATATCTACTTGGAAATCAAATTTCATTTAAATCGGACAATGTAGAATTTTCCCGCCTTTTTTGGCGGCCATTTTAAAAATGGCGGTCAACGAACAATTTTTAGCATCAGTTTTGAAGTCATGACATAAAAACCGATTTGGAAACCAAATGTCATTGAAATCGGACATTGTTGAATTTTCCCGCCTTTTTTGGCGGCCATTTTGAAAATGGCAGTCAACGAACAATTTTCAACACCGGTTTTGAAGTCACAACATCAATATCTACTTGGAAATCAAATTTCATTGAAATCGGACAATGTTGAATTTTCCCGCCTTTTTTGTCGGCCATTTTGAAAATGGCGGTCAAAAAAAATTTTTCAACACCAGTTTTGAAGTCGTAACATCAATATCTATTTGGAAACCAAATTTCATTGAAATCGGACAATGTTGAATTTTCCCGCCTTTTATGGCGGCCATTTTGAAAATAGCCGTCAAGGAACAATTTTCAACTTCAGTTATGAAGTCGCCACAGCATGGCAAACATTTCATCAATTTACACTTAACCTTCATCTTCTATAGTTTTGGAAATAAAAGATGAAAAATACGAAAATTTTAAAAATTCGGTGAAAAAAGGGCAATAACACCTACAAGGGTTTATGGATTTTCTTCAAAATTTCAGGGTAGGTAGATCTTGATATGCTGAACATTTTTGCAATTTAAAGTTGACCTCTATCTGTTATAGTTTTTCAAATAAAAAATAAAATAAATTAAAATTTTGAAAATTTTACGGAAAAAGGGCAATAACTCCAAGACAGGTTTTCAGACTTTCTTCAAAATTGCAGGGCAGGTAGATCTTGCCATGCTGATCATTTTTACCCCATGTCAGATTTTTTATATCTGTAACGGTTTTTGAGTTATTTGCAAAAAACAGCAATTTACCCCTATGTTATATTTTTAGTAACAGCAGCCATGTTGTTTGATCCTCGGACTAATCGAACACAGATTTGAAACTGCATACCCTGGTGATGCTTCAGGCCAAGTTTGGTTACAATTGGCCCAGCAGTTTCAGAGGAGAATATTTTTGAAATTGTTGACGGACGACGGACGTACGACGGACGCAAAGTGATGGCAAAAGCTCACATGGCCTTTTAGGCCAGGTGAGCTAATAAGAAACCACAAATTTAAGTACCCATGGATTAGTTATTTTTATGAAAACCACGAAAATTGATGTCCAGGAGTAAAAGTACTTCCACAGTATCTTTTTTTATATATATGAGCTGTTCTTCATACTTGACAGGTTCTTCCTCGGTCTTTTTATCTTTATCTTTCTTTTTCTTCTTCTTTTTACCATCAGCACTGTCACTATCATCAAAAGAGATATTTTCCGAGTCAGATCCTCCAGATCCACCTGATGATTTTGCCTCAGACTCTGAACCACTACCAGACGTAGAATCATCGATAAACGAATCCTCGTCATCAAACATATTCTGAAATCATAAAGTGATGTTCTGGAAAAAATATAACCCACAAATACATGTTTATTCTACATATAGAATTCACAACAACATCGAGTGAGAAACAACATTTCATCACCAGAGATAGTTTAATTTCCAAATTTATAAATGTGAGGCCTGCCGAGCATTTAAAATATTTGAAAATTAACTATCAAGAGTGTGTAGAATTGTTGTTTCTCACGAGATACTTTTGTGGATTTTATTTCTCTAATGATTTCCAGGAGATTTTTGACGAAAACATGACCCCCTTTTCTGATGATCTGAAATAAACGTGTTCTTTGAGGGTTACATCAACAGGCATGGTCACCTTTTTCCATGACGTCACAATGGTAAAGTCGGAAAGCAGCAAGCATATTGGACATCATAATTAAATTTAATCCAACCACTTGCTGAGAACAACATTCTCTCTAGAGAAAAAATAATGTTTTTCTCCCACTGTTCAGGAAACATGAAGACAGGACAGAAATTAGAGAAAGGTATAAACAACATACACGTATGTCACATACATTTTGTACATTGAGAATTTATGAATTTACTAAGTAATTTAGTAAGTAAATTGAAATTTTAAGATTTCAAGTAAATTGATATTTTATGAATTTAAGTAAATTGGTATTTTCTGAATTTCAGTAAATTGAGATTCTATGAATTCAAGAAAAGACACTTTCCAAAATACCAAAGATCTGACCAACAATTGGTCAAATCATTGCTTTGCCTAATTGATTTTAAATTATTTTCCTTCTTCAAACATCTAGTAAGGGCTATCCCATTTAAAATTCCCACCGGGGGTGGAACACCATTTATTTTTTTTTCTGTTGGTGGTGGGTAAATTTCTATTGTATCCTTATAGTGTAATTATATATTTAATTTTTTTTTCTCTTGGTGGGGGGTATAAAAATAAGTGGCGTTCCACCGGCTGGTGGGAATTTTTAATGGAATAGCCCTAATTGAGAGTCAATATGAAAATTTTGCATAATCAAAATAACATGTATTTAAAATTCCTGTTATGTTTTTTTTCTGCTGTGCTGACATTCAAGTTGATCTGAAACTTTATTTTATAATTTGAAATGTTTTGCATAAAACAACAATCATTAAAAATATGAACATGAATATATGTGACAATTTCAGATACCAACAATTAAATATTAGTCATTTCCAAATGCAAATTGTATGATCTATAAAAATTGCACTAAGAAATAACATGACTAATTTCAATGTTATACACAGATTTTGTTTTCAAGACTTTTCATCACAGTCAGGTTAACTGCTTATTTACAAGTGCAGTTCTACTTTTCAATTTTGATGCACACATACATCGAGTGAAATAAAACATTTCTCCATACCAGATTGTTAAATTTTTGAAAATTTAACAATTGAGAGTGGAGAAATGTTGAATTAGTGAGATACAGTTGTATAATACGATTCTCTAATGATTTGAAAGTAGATTCTTGACATAAACTTGACCCCCCTTTTCTGTTGATCAGAATTTAATGTGTTTTTTTTTTTAAACATGATATCATCAGGCAATGTCTCCATATTTGACCTTGCAATTGAATTGAATTTCAACCCATGAAATCCTGAAATCACTTTATACACAAGTGAAACGAAATCAATAAGAATAGCATAGGAATTGGAGAATATATATTCAAAAGCCTACCTTCATTTCTTGTCTGATTTCATCCATCTTGAGAACCCATGGATGAGTCCATATCCTCATTAAAGCCTGATAATCAGAGAACAGTTTGGCCCCTTTTGATTTGATTTGGTCTCCTCCACCATACCCTCCAAGTTCTAAATACTTGTTGTACAAGTCACATTGAATGTTGGCTAATCTAACAGCTATTACATATTCGTGTTTGGGTGGCAAGTACTTTGTCAAGGCTGAATAATCCTTTCTCTGAAACGTGAAAAGCGCTTTTTCATGTACAAGTAAGCTAGAGAGTAAGATCATCATGATCATAATATGGTTAATTAACTTCACCCTTCTTGCTGTATTGCCAAGCTCCTTTCCTCTACCCTAAAATATTTTCTTCTTCTTTGTTTCTGATTATTCCCAAACTGACATGTTGACTAATTTCACTCAATAATATTTTTGTACGTGGGTAAAAATTTTAAAAAAATTATAAGTCCACAAGTCTATTTCAACCAAGTTTTTACGTTGATTGCTGCTCAGGTAAAATTATAACTTGTTTTTGCAAGAGGCAATATTTCTGACATGTATCACCCCTTTAGTCAAAACAAATCATAAATCTTGACTCTTATGCTGATACAAAATACCATATTTAAGGTTGCTTTTGTGGTCACAAATTTGGCAATTTCCTTCAGCATTGTTTATTTTTGTTTTTCTTGGACTGAAAATTCAAAACACTTTTATCATTTACTGCTTAAAGTCTCATTATATTATATTTTTATATTATATTAATTTTGTGATTTGCAATTTCATGAGATCAGGATAACCGTGAAAATTAAGTACTTCTACAATAGAGCTGATAAACAATGCTATGCTACAATAATCAGGGATTTTTTTACCTTTGTTTTACATCCTTTTAAGGGACTCATTCCCCATGTGAAAACACCTATTTTCCCCCAAAAAATATGTAAAAGTTCCCAATGGAGTTGAGCATTTAAATAATATTTTTGCTTTAGAATTAATTAACAGAAATTTCTTTATTATTTAGATCAGAGTCAGACAGAAGATGTAAAAGTGGGTTTTTAAATCAACTAGAATGATTTTGTTTGCATTTAAAAAAAAAAAATGCTAATGTAGAATAATGTATGCAATGGAAACATCATAAAAAAATTTCCCAAAATGGATGTCGTCGTTGAAATTTTCCCTATTTCAGGGGTTGGGGACTTATTTTAATAATGGAAGAAAAAGCCCCGATAATTATCCATGGTTTTCATCAAAGGCAATTTTTTAGCCATGACAAAATGACAAGGATTTTCTTTTGCTTCTTAAGTGCATTTGTCCTTACTTGTACACAGCCAGCTAACTTTTCATGAAGAATATGTGCCCTTCTCTTCATAAGGCGTACATCATGAGCACTAGAATCTGTACACTGACCATTCGTTATGGGATTTACAAAACGATTCAGAAATTCTTTTCTTGTTCCCAATAAATTAGGCTTGACAAAGTCTACCATACAATGATCTAGAATTAAAATAGTATACAATATGTACATATATTTTATTTAGTTTTCATGATTATCAAGTAAAACTGTCAACTAGAATACAATGTAATCTGTCATGAAATCCAGCTGTAAACCTTATTATAGAGCACAATGAAGAATTTTGACAATTAATAATGTATGCAATTTGTGTACCTCAATTCATGTGGAGAGCACTTACACCAATTACACAGGAATTGGTAGTCGAATTTTGATTATTTGTTCTCTTATGTACAGTTTGAGTAATGGTGTTACAAGGCCTTAGTTTTGTTTACACTAAAGCCAAAGAATTTGTTGACATAGTCATTGGGAGAAAATTAATGATTACTTAGATATCTAGTTATTTATTTACAAGTTACTATATCACAGTATTTTACAACAAACTTGGTACATAGGTATGAAATTTAGGAAAACTAGAAAAATGTGAGCAAAGCTCATGTATATCATACCCCCGCTCCCCCCACCAAAAAAAGATGAAATCAAAATTTTAAATGCATGGTGCACAATGGCAATGTGTACTGAACATTCTTTGAAAGTTTCATTGGATTTCACCGGGTAGTCTAGGAGGAGTTGTCGCAACAAAGTGTGTACCCCTATGGTGGACGGAATAACAAACGGACGGACCAAAAGACAGACACCATGATCACTATATACCTCCAGGTAAAGCGGGGGTATAAAAATAGCTACGAAATTTAGGATATGAATATTTTGGGGTATTCTTACATTTCAGAATCAGTATTATCATGGATTTATCTAGGATCTCATAGGGGCCGCTATTCGGACCCTTTCCCAATGGATATATCCTCTTTTTTTCCCAATTTTGACTTTTAAAAATCCCAAAATTGAAATTTCCCAAATAATAAAAAATGTCATAGCCAGTGACATCGTTAAAATGTTAACAAATAGTGTAATTCTATAATTGCACGGTGTATTATCCTCCGTAATTGTCATTAAAATGTAAACAAATCGCGTCCTTCTACTGTGTATAACCCTCCTTTAATGTGGGTAACAAAACCGGAAGTTCGTACGGCGTTTGTAGTAAGGGAAACACTGTCTTGTTGACAAAAATTGGGTCACCAAACTGGATAATGAGGGTGATTTAGTTGCCCTGTTGTGCTCCAAGTCACCTACAATTGCTCCCAAAAGCGATTTTAAGTTGCTGTGTAATCCCTTCTATTTCCGGTAACAGGAAGTAAGTTGATAGATTTATAAAACTTATTCTTGTATTCTTCAAACTCAAACGTTGTTTATAACATCTCATGGTTCTAAATCAGGCTAGGTGACTTTATAATATACATTTATTACAAACATTCAATGAAACTTTGCCCCCTAAATAGATACGTTTTAACTCCGTGTAAACAGGAAGTGACTTGCAATCTGTAATCTGTATATCCCTCCAATGTTGGAGAACCATTCATAAAAAGGTTAATTGTAGTTCAACAAGTTGATTGGAAACTGTCTCTTTGAGCAACTGACTGATAAATTTATAAGGATACATGAAAAGAAAACTATACATTATTTTCCTTTTATAAATCTTACCTAAATGTAGGAGCACCTGCACAAAAGCTTTTTGGGGGGGAAAGGAACATATAATAACTTAATAAGTTTTTTTTTTTATTAAATCTACATTGTAGATCATGAGATAACAGTACTATTTGAATAATTACCATTGTTGAATGTTTAATATTCACCTGAACATACTCAATAGCAGAGGGAAACATACAAAAAAAATCATTTATCATTTAAATTAATTTGAAGGTATGTGTACACAAGTCTCCCTGTCATGACCTGAACTCTTCCTATCTGTACCCTGAGGGATACTTCAAGTGTGTTGAGCCCTCAAATCTAAACAAAATTGTAGAGCCAAGCCCAACGGAACATCAATCTAATCTAAATAAAATTGTAGAGCCAAGCCCAACTCTAGATGAAAATAAATTGAAAACAAATGTTCCAATTCCAGAATTTAAAAGACTCTGAACTTGATGAGCTTGTCCTCATTATCAAACACAAGAAAGAAAGAGAAATAAAATTATGAAAGTCTTTGTTGTTCTCTGATATTATGTTTCAGAATTATTAAATAAAACACTTAACCAAACTCTGTGACAATATTCCAGTAATCACAATAAAGATACTGATACAATCATCCTTTTGTTGTATAAGTCACATAAAAAGTTTTCTATTCAAAATATAAAGTTAAGTGACATTTTTTATCTTGTTATATTTTTCCCAATTTTCATAAAATGTCGATAGAAAATTCCCAATTTGCCCACAGGGTCCTTTTCCCCAAAAAAGCTAGATAAACCCTTGATTATCTACATGTAAAAGCTTGAAGTATGAAATGTCAGATACAGTCGATATAAATGACAAACAAATACATGTATATTTTAATTCATGAAAATGCACTCGTTTCATTTAAAATATTATAACTAATTCATCACATAGAATGGTTTTAAGAAGATTAAAATACATACATTTAATTAAGCTTAGAAATCAGAAGACAAGACGTATCCTATATCAATATTTCTCTAATGATATGTCAAGTTTAAACCGGTTTTGACCCATTAGATAAATTTTCATATCAACGTATATTGAATAAAGCCCCATGCTATTTCCCTCCAAATCTATTCGGAATACAATTCTCTGTGTTTATCATTTTTCATTAGAGAAAAAAGATTACACCATTTTATCCCGATTATTACCATATTTTATCCACTCTTGATAGTTAAATTTAAAAAATTTTAAATGCTCGGCAAGCCTCCCAATTAAAATTCTAAAATTTAACGATCTATAGTGGATAAAATATTGTAATGAACAGGATCTTGTGGTGTAATCTATATTTCTTAATTGACAATACTCATCCTAACATCACGGCATTTCTGTGAAATTAACAAAAAAATTTGAAATAATTCTTAGATGAACAATAAATGTCATCTTTTAACATATTCTTTCCAGAAGCCTTTTTTAAGAAGTAAGAATCTACATTATAAACATACATGTAAAAATAACTGGTACTTACATTCAATGAGATTATTCTGTAGTGGGGTACCAGTCAAAACAATTCTACGTTTTGTTTTGATTTTGTTCATAGCTTTCGACAATGCAGAAGAATCATTTTTTAATATATGCCCTTCATCACATACCACAAAATCTGGACCTACATGCATAAAAGAAGAACAAATCATCTCCCCTTGAACAGCAAATAAAATGGCATCGAGTTAAAGCCATGGTTCTTCCTTATTGCAATTGCAAGCACATACATTCGTTCTCTTATCCAATATGACATTACAGTATTGCATTGACCATTCAGATTAGCAAGTTTATGATCCAGTTTTGATAGTGAGGTAAAGCTATATAATCTACATGTACATGTAAAAATTTCATATTTCAATTTGCAATATCTTCTTTCTAACAATAACTATGATCTTTAATTACCGATATGATATTAATATAAGATGTTCAAAATGCATGTTCTTAAATTTATTTTTATAAATGTATCTTAAGAAATTTATAAAAAAATCAATGATGAAGTTACATATATAATATAGTAAAATATTGATTGTAAGTAAAAAAGCCCCGATGTCCAGAAAAGAGAATATAACAATAAATTCACAATTACCTTCCTACATGCACATTGTATGTATTAATGGTATAATCCTTTTATCATGCACATTACTCCCCTTTGGGTCGTTGTCTCTTTGACACATTCCCCGTTTCCCTTCTTTTTCCTACATGTCTTGCTTTTCACAATTTTCATGGAGGACAAGACAAAATCATTGCAATATGCACTTAACCTTAAACATTTCAATCTGATCATACCTGGGTCCAGTAAAGTCTTTGCAAATATTGCCTTGAGCTTTTTACTCCTACAATTGCTTCCCTGTGAGAGATTACGGAACATTTCATATCCCATAATAAGAATTCCCCCATCTTCATGCCATTCATCTAAAATTTTTGCTCTCGTTTCGTTTACTTTAACGCTGGCAAGTTCAAATACCTGTACAAGATACAAGAATAAACATGTTACCTTTCAAATCACTGAAAAAAATTTTCTTAGGATAAAAATGTCTGAACCTCAAGAGAGATTTGGATATATCAGTTATGAACACTTCAGCTTAGAGATGATATGAAAAATAAATGATTGATTGATTGATTAGTTAGAGTTTAACGTCCAATGAGCAATATTTCAGCTATATCAGGACGAGAACAAGTTAATCAATTCAAAAAATTGAAAGTATCAGAAGAAAGAAATAAAGGTGGAAGGGACAACCTGGGCAACGACTTTTGACTGCCACTGGAAAATTGGA
>MJUU01064808.1:47595-73256 GCA_002080025.1 Modiolus philippinarum
TTTCTCGACACAGTTTGGCTACAATGGTTCGCGGTCAGGCTTTCCGTATTATGACCTGACTACCCCGCATAGACAGGGCATTCCCCTATCCACCACCTGGGGACGCGCCCGGCAGCTTGAAAAATAAAACCGTTTCAAAAGTACATGCAGCTAATCATTACAACTGTATGAAGATGTGCCCGTTTTGGCTTCTTTCTTTAACCCTTTCACCGACAGTTCCCGGTCTACTGGGATAACGTAAAGTAACTTCGGCACAACAGTTCCCAGTGTACCGGGATCAACCACTAGGTTTTATATTCCAGCGTTAAACAAGAGTTATTGTTCGTTGAATGATTTCCGGTTGAAAGGAGATAAGATGGCGGTTCGAATGTTGAAAACACGGAGGAAATTGGTCAAATTTTGATTATTCTACTGAAATTTAAAGTTCGAGAACAATTTTTTCTCAAATTAATGATTAAGGAAACTATAATCATTGACGAAATTGGGTAAAAACAATTGTTTATTCGTGAAAGAACTTCGTTAATCATGATCGTTTGGTGTCAGCTTCAATGAATTTTAACTTTTTGGGTAAAATCATGAGATTTTTGGGTCAGTTACGAGAATTTATAACAATTTTTACAAAAATTTGCGAAAACAGTATGAAATTACACGAAATGGAGGTAAAATGACTTTAATAAACTGTCAAACAGTTGTAAATCGTATCAAAGAAGTAAAAATGAGGGAAACAATAGTTTTTGTTAAAAAAATAATAGTTATTAATGGTTCTAATAATGATTAATTCTGTGTATGATACAATTGGCCACCATTGGCAGGAAATTCATTGTCTGGGTGACACTTCCTATGTAGGAATTCATCGGTGAAAGGGTTAAGGTACTTAATTATTGCTCTTTTAATGCAGGTAAATGCTTTAAAATTCATCAATTTGAAATAATAACAGAATACCAAATTTATGCAAATTTGGTGAAAATACATGTAATCATGTTGTGATTAACAGTTGAAGAAAAATGTATAATGTACTCTGATTTTTTATTTTTGCAAATAGAAAATATCTTGATGCCAGAAGAGATGGTTTGAATTTATTTTTAAGAATCAAAATTCTTTTTTTTCAATAGTACACTTTCTCATGAAGAATACTGTGGAAGTACTTTTATTCATGGACATCAATTTTTGTGGTTTTCAAAAATATCACTGTTTGTTGAGTATTTAAGTACATGTAAGTGGTTTCAAACTCCATACATTAAAACTCTAGGGAAAATATACATTTTGTTGAGAACTTAAGATTTCATGGTTATAGCAAACAATACTACTTTCACAGTTTACAAAAGAAAGAAGCAAGGGGCATTGTTTAGAGTTTTTACTACATGCATATACATGTAGAAGTATTGTTTATATAGTGTTGTTTTACTTGTATTTTTTAAGATTACTACATAATTTATTTCATTCTTATCCTTATTATCCCCTCGCTCAACGGAGTCCGTCCGTTCGTCCCACCTACGGTTAAAGTTTGCGTTAAGGTTTAAATATGAGGAACTACATGTGGCACATCAATCATCTTTGGTTAGTGGATGCGTCTTGGAGAGTGATGCTGCTTCAGATGATAATTGGGTCACTTTGACCTACATTTTATGCTTCAATGACCTCGGTTAAAGTTTGCATTAAGGTTCATATTTGAGGAACTATATGTGGCACATCAATCATCTTTGGTCAGTGGATGCGCCTTGGAGAGTGATGCTGCTTCAGATGATAATTGGGTCACGCTGACCTGCATTTTATGCTTCAATGACCTTGGTTAAAGTTCGCGTTACGGTTCATATCTGAGGAACTACATGTGGCACATCAATCATCTTTGGTCAGTGGATGCGTCTTGGAGAGTGATGCTGCTTCAGATGATAATTGGGACACTCTGACCTACATTTTATGCTTCAATGACCTCAGTTCAAGTTTGCGTTAAGGTTCATATCTGAGGAACTACATGTGGTACATCAATCATCTTTGGTCAGTGGATGCGTCTTGGAGAGTGATGCTGCTTCAGATGATAATTGGGACACTCTGACCTACATTTTATGATTCAATGACCTCAGTTCAAGTTTGCGTTAAGGTTCATATCTGAGGAACTACATGTGGTACATCAATCATCTTTGGTCAGTGGATGCGTCTTGGAGAGTGATGCTGCTTCAGATGATAATTGGATCACTCTGACCTACATTTATGCTTCAATGATTCGGTTAAAGTTTGCAGTAAGGGTTATGTCCGAGATACTACATAAGTCACATCAATTATCTTGGTCAGTGGATGCATCTTGGAGAGTGAAGCAGCTTCAGATGATAATCGTGTCACTTTGACCTACATTTTACACTTGACAGACTTGGGTTAAAGTTTCCATAAATATTTATACGAGATACTACATGTTTCACATCAATGAACTCAATGATCAGTGAATATACCTTAGACGTTCATACATATTTAGATCATATTTGGGTTATTATTTCTTGACGGTGGGCGAGGGGATTAGCTGTCGTTTGCGACTGCTCCAACTTCTAGTTCAAATTGGTTCTTCAAATAGAGATTTTGTCCTTTTCTACATACAGACAACCAGACAAAGTGATTCATTATGGATACTGGTTTACACAGGCCATACAAACAACGTACCTGAATCTGAACCTCATTCTCTTCCAACCACATGTTCACTTCATGCTGCCAATTTAACACTGTATTTAGAGGACACACAATTAAAGCTGTGGCAAACTGTGTAGTTTCATAGTTCCCCAGCATGGTATGGAGATATGCTATCACCTGAAAAATTACAATTAGATTTTATATCTTGTTAGTATTCAAAAAATTGAAAAATATATAATTTTTGTAGCCCTTTTTTCCTTGAAACTGTGATATACCATAGAGTTCGTTTATAATAAATTCCATGTGAATCTTGATTTTTATTTCATTATAGCATCGTTCGTTATAAGACACCACATAGAATTACAAACTTGCCATCTTCTTAATATTTTGTGTAAATGCAGTGTGAAAATAATTTCTGTTTAATGTTTTAAAAGCAAAGTTTTAAAGTACCTTTGAAATATGCCATAATTTTCACGTAACAGAAGACAAGTAAAGATTTGTTTCTTCAGGAATCTATCTTCGTTATATCAGGTACATTTTGAGCAACAAAAATACTCTTTTGGTTTAAATTCTCTTCGTTATATGCCTGATTTTGTTAAAAACAATTTGTAATAAGCCTTCAAAAAGCCCTTGTTTTAATAGCATTGGGATCAGGAATTTTGTTATAAGCCTGATTTCATTATAAGCATGTTCGTTTTAAACAAACTTTACTGTACAACTTTTGAATATAACCTCATGATATGAAGCCTAATGAAGTCAATTTCCATCAACTTTCACCTTTCTTATCTTAAAATATACATGTCAGACCTGTCAAGTCTCACGCTTTGGGCGTGAGAGTCACGCTTTCCAACCCCAAATCACACTCTCACGCTCATCCCTTTCAATGTCGCGCTTTTTAAATTTTCAAGAATAATATATTTCAAATAGAAAATTGATCTTTTCATGATTAGAAAAACCAGAAATTTGATGTTGTTTCGTATACTCTTTCATACAAATTGTTCATTTTCGATACTTATCTACTAAATAAAAACAAAATTTTCATTTGAGGTCACAGATATGAAAGCAAATTTCATTTTTTTTCTTTTTATGACAAGAATTTTGTCTCAAATTCTTTGCTATGACGCTCTCAGAATGTACCATTTTGAATCTTCGAAAATAAAATCTTGCTGGGCAAACCCCCAGATCCCCGGTCTCACTCTGGGAGCCCAAACCCCCTTGACAGCTCTTGACATGTATTTACTCGCATTATAAGAAATGTCCCGAGAAGATAAGGATGTGATGGTTCAATACTCAATTTTCAAGATCACCAGATTCATTGGCGCTGCCTCTTCAACTACCCTATTTGACAACATGACGTCAATTTTTTGTTAGGTCTCTTGTTGTTTACACCGATACTGCCTGCCTTGTGTTTTTCATATTAGTATCTTACTTCTTTGTTTTTCATATGTCGTAAAGTTGTATTTCAGACTGTGGCCATCAAAATATGCAGACTGTCAAATGCAATCAATACTCATAATTTGGAGGATTTTTTGCTATTGGGGTCAGTTGGGGACATTTGACAAGACTCTTTTATGGTCACTTCGTTTAAGTAAACATTTCAAATCATTTAAACTGTATTCTTTTTCTCCTTTTCTTTTATTTGTGACAAGTAACACAAATTTTGTAGTCAAATCAATTAATGTGTTTTTGGTCAACGTGGCCTATGTTAGGCTTACTTAGGATGACTAACAAACGACCATGTGACAGTTAATTTTTGCCTTCACATAAAATACGCAATAAATTCCAAACTCCAGTATTTAACAATATGTTTTTTCCTTCGTACTAACAATTACATGCAGAGAGGATAAACTGCTTATTAATGAAAGTTGGTTTTCAATACTTTAACTAACAAACAAAAATTACGTACCGAGAGTGTTTTTCCTAGACCCATACAATGTGCTAAAATACACCCAGCTCCTTCCACTTTATCATCTTTCAACATCTTTAAACTTTCAACAGTGCAATTCCATATAAATTCAACGGCTGAAAAATAAAAGTGTCATACTTTTGAGATGTAAAAAAAATGTTACTCAAAACATAGTTGCAAGCCTGCCCTCATATGAAAAACGTGTCACTAATGTACTTGCTTGGCTATCAAACAGAAAGTCTTCTCATGTCTTCTAAATGAAGTGTGCAATCTAGTTTTGACTGTGGAAAAGCCACAAAAGAATGTTTAGGACAATAAATTTCAAAAGAAGTGGGTAAGAGGATCTGAAATCTAAATATACATGTAACTAAACAGTGGAACTTTGATCACTTGACCTGTGATGGCTTGAAATCAATGGAAGTCTTGAACCTCTTTTGTTGCCTATCATTCACGTTAGACCATAATTTGACCCAAATAGCTTGAACACCCCATTTCATTGGTCCTCAAGTTTTGGAGCAATACAAGTTCGACTAGATTACTTTTTTTCATCTTTTTGGTACATATCCAAATTTAGATGACCAACAATTAACGTTAGCAAATGAAAGTTCCCTTCCTACTTCAATTCCCATTTTTTTTATAGAATAGCCTATAAAATACAAAGAAGAAATATTTGTGTGCAACCCTCCCCTTCATCTTTAATCCATACTATCAGACATGTACTGTACAAAAGGAAGAACTAACACCCACCTTCAACCTGATGAGGTTTCAGCTTGACCACAAGGTCATGGTCTACCTCTAATATGGGTTCTTTACCATCCTCATCTCGTTCTAAGATAAGCTGTTTTGTGACTGGGGCTTTGGTTGGAGAAGACTCATCTATTTCTTGTACTATATTGTTGTACTGAAAATAATTAAGATTAGAATTGTCATTTTACATGTAATTTAAATTCAAACACAGTCTATCATGGATATTTTACATGCAAGTACAAAAATATTTAAGAGGCAATAAATTTTCAAAATTTAACAAATCAATGTGAAAATACAACACACATACACACAATGTAAGTTCATATTTCAACTATTTTCTGAAATAATTTGCAAAAGGTATTCTGAAAAGGGTTGGAGTTTATCTCTATACCAGGAGATAAAACACAACCAACATACCCCACCCCCTTGTTGCAAAAGGGTAATTATTTTTCAATTGAGGTAATGGGAAGTTTGCAAGAGCTGTCACTAAAGAAAAACACAGAAAAAGATTAACCATGGTGTGTCCCTTTGTAAATTGTGTTTTGACCCCTGGAAAAGCGGTAACTTTTGTTCTAATGCGGTGTCATTCTTGTTAATTTATCCCATGCAATGAAGTTTATGCAGGTAAATGTATTTGTATGTTTTGCTGTCTGAAAATATGAAAATGTACATTTAACTAAGGCCAGTACCGTATATCAGGATTTTTTTGCGTGTGTCTAATTTTCGCTATGTTAGCGGTAGGCAATCATATGCAAATTTTAGCCTCCGCGTATATTTCACTGCCCATTCAAATGCATTAGATTGAGTATAAAAGCGTTAATTATAAACTTAGCAAATTTTTTACTGGCCTGTTTTACACCAAAATTGCAAACAAAAGTCGACACCAAAATAACCCAATATATGGCATCATGAATTTACATGCTTCAAAGCCTTTATACAGAGGAAAGACTGGTATTTATCCTGAATCTCTAAGGGCTGTTCCAGAAATAAATGTATTGGGGGTTCAGAAGCCGCTTTTGAAAAGGACCAACCATGCATTCAATTTTCATTCCTTTGTCTCAATGTTTCTTCAGTGCAAATCTCCAATTTACCCAACAACCCATCAAATTTTTATTTAAATGTGTTCCGACCCCCCCCCCCCCTTTCATTTATTTCTGGAACAGCCCTATTAAAGCAGTTCACATTTTCATTCATTAAGTTAGTTAGGAACTTATTCTAATACTACAGAGTCACCAGAACAGTTTGACTCTCATTAATCCTCAACACACTTTTATGGATATAAAAACCCATTAATGTCAGATAAATGTTTTTATTGCAGAAAAACCCATTCAATGGACATACTTCACCTCTGGTTGAAGACCCTCGAGCGACATCAAGATGTAGACAGGAATAAAAGTCCTGTCCATGATAAACTGGAGTTTTCTATGTATTGTGTGCGTTTTTGTCACATGTGCATTTGTTCCATATCCTTTTATTTTTTCTATACAAGCAAACAATCAACAATTTTCCGTATAAGCTACCTTTTTCTGTTTTTCAGCAATTCTAGCCCTCCTTTCTTCCTCTGCTTTAGAAGCTGCCTTTGTCTCCTCTTTCAATTTCTTATTAGAAATCATTTTCCTGATATCTTTCCTTTTGCCTTTACTAGGAGAACCATCTTCATCTCCTTCTTCTTTCTCCTCTTCGGTGTCCGACTCTCCTTTCTTTTTTCTTCTCCTTTTCTTCTACAGAAAACATATTTTACCAGTTCAATCTTTCATAATTAAGTTTTCTGTAAAAATTGAATGTTTTAAGATATTTTCATTTTAGCAATTTATTAAGCTCAAGATTTTAAATCAGTATCAGGGTTTAATTAAGAAATAGATTATCGGAATCAGCCTCTTTTTGAATCAGAACATAGTAAGACCATAAATTTGTTAATATTTTATACTGAGCAAAAGTATGTTTAGAATGTATTGAAAATTTTTTTTTAAGGATGGTTACTCCTCAGGTTTTTGAAATTGTCCCTGACTTCTGAATTTTCTAATTTTATCCATCATGATACATTGGAGTTTTTCACAATGACCCTAACTTTTCTTTTCAAAATTAGACTGTACATATCTTTAATAGACCCTTGACAATACTTGATGAAATTCTTGATATCCTTTCATTGCATGTGAAAGGTTTATTGCTTAAATGGAAAGTGAAGGAAAAGTTCACACAATTTTGGTGTCTTGCCAAAATTTCAGGCACTCATAACTCAAAAACAGACACACTGAAGCAAAAAATGATATATGATCGATGTTTTTATAAATGAATATATTAATGTTAAAACCTTGTTACAATAACCTGGTGTAGTGACCATCCTGAACTCTTACAAACCTTCTTTTTCATTTCTTCTAATTCGTCACTTTCAGCCTCAGTCTGGTCCTCGTCATCACCTTCTGACGATGATACCTTCTTAATTCTCTTTCGTTTTTTACCAGTGCCATCTTTCTTCTTCTTGTTACCTTTATTTTTCGATTTTTTACCCAGAGCAATAAATTCTTGTTCAGAATCTGAACTCTTGTCAGAATCTTCAGAAGAGTCTGCCTTTCTCTTTTTCCTAAAATGTACAATCAATATACATATACATATACAATATTATCATTTGAATTGAGTGGAATATTATTTAAGCAATAACAATACGCTATTTGAATACCCGAAGGCATCAATCATAGATCTGATGGTCAAAATGCAGTTTACAGGCGATGCATAGCGCAGCCTGCAAACATATATTTTGAAGGTCAAGTCAAGATTGACTCCCTTAGGTATTCAAATAATGTACTGTTATTGAGATTCAAATGCAATTCATCAATGATTCAATGTTTCTATTTTTTGTCACCATATTAGGAACCAGACTAAACAGGGAACCTACTTTGTCCCAGGTGTGTAGATGGTGGAATTGATAGTCAGTTTTGCATTAGAATCAACATTACAATTAAATAGACTTGTTCACACAAATGGGAACCGTGATAGATTCAAAAGAAGAACATCTTAGTTGAGTATATATTTGCATTCCTTTGAGATAGCAATACAACTTAATTTCAGAAAGCTATACAATGTATTTGCATTCCTTTGGGATAGCAATACAACCTAATTTTAGAAATTTGCATTCCTTTGGGATAGCAATACAACTTAATTTCAGAAAGCTATATTTGCATTCCTTTGGGATAGCAATACAACCTAATTTCAGAAAGCTATATTTGCATTCCTTTGGGATAGCAATACAACCTAATTTCACAAATTTGCATTCCTTTGGGATAGCAATACAACCTAATTTCACAAATTTGCATTCCTTTGGGATAGCAATACAACCTAACTTCAAAAAGCTAAATTTGCTTTCCTTTGGGATAGCAATACAACCTAACTTCAAAAAGCTATATTTGCATTCCTTTGGGATAGAAATACAACTTAATTTCATAAAGCTATAATTTGCACTCCCTGCCAATTACAATCTCTTTTTTTTTTTACTTTCCCTAAATGTGTTCGTATGAATGTAGGACTGAAGGCTTCAATTCTTCCTGTTGTTTCTGAAGTCATTTCTGCCTTAAATATGATGTTGATTAAACTACTTAAAATTAAAGTCAAGTTAGTTCTGAAAAAAGCTTTTAAATGTTAATCTAATCTCCACATTTCAACATTCTAAATAATCCGAGACATTTTCATTTTCCAATACTGTGTTGGGTTAGACAGGTTTCACTTTACATGAAATTTTTTGTTAGAATCATGAGTTTTTTTTACATATACATGTATTTGTTTAGTAATCATATGTGACTGGAATAAAGAGCATCATGATTTTGTAATCATGTCATGTAATTACTACAGTCATACCCTTTTTGTTTTTTCTTTAATGGTTGGAAATCAGATTCACTGTCAGATAACTTGGCATCTAACAGACTACTTCGTAATCTTTTCTTCTTAGGAACATCCTCTTCTGTTTCACTTTCAGATTCCTTTTTTCCTTTCTTTTTCTTATCTGCTTTCTTTTTTTCTAATTCCTTTTTCTTTCTCGGTGACAAAATAATCTCTGAAAAAAAACGTATGTAGATCTAAATTTATAAGGGCTATTCAATTTAAATTTCCCACCATGGGGTGGAACACCAGTGTTATTTTTTTCTGTTGGTGGTGGGTAAATTTCTGTTGTATCCTAATAGTAAAATTTTATATATAATTTTTTTCTCGTGGTGGGGGCTATAAAAATATGTGGCGTTCCACCCCTGGTGGAAATTTTTACTGGAATTGCCCTAACAGATCCTCTTCCCTGTCAGCCCCAACAATCAACATAGGATTTTTACCAATGCATCATTTGTTTCTAGCATATTTACATGAATTCATCCAAAAAGAACACATGAATCCCCTCCACTACAGGTACCAGAGAATGAAAGTTGTGAAATTTGTAGGTAAATATATTTAATTTTCAGTAGTATCTCAGCTACATGAATATCCTGGACAACAGACATAACTGACAACCCTGGCCTTATCATTGACATCAAAAGACACCATTTTTGACGTTTAAAGGGTGTGAACACCTTTCTGTTGAAAAATTAAGTGCAAAATTTTTATTTTCAAGTTGTTTGCACAAAAATTGTGTGTACCTCTTTGTCGTTTACAAATTGAGCACCTGTTTAGATGTAAAACTACCAATGCTGAAATTGGTGTACAGCACAAATCAATCAATCAATCAATCAACCATGTCGACTAATGTCATGAACTTCTCATATACATACAGTCAAACTTTGATGGCCGGAACAACAATGGGGCCAATGAAAAATAGTTCTAGCGAAAGGTGTGTACGAGATTTTGAGGTCGAACTACCGTATAGCGGGTAATTTTCGCGGGTAGACATAAATTGCGAAAATAAGTTCTGCCAATATTTTATGTTTTCTTAGGATATATATACTAGGATCTTTGATAATCCGCGAAAATTTAGAACACTTCAATTCTTGGCATACACTTTCCACTCAAATCAGCGAAATTTTTGACCCGCGAAAATAACCCGCTATACGGTATGTTTAAATTTGAACACAAAGGGACTACACAAAGAATTCGAGGCATTCATGGTGTTTGAGTTATTGCAGTTCGATCCATCGAAGGTCTACTGTACATTTATTTATCATTGCATGGATACAACTTTCAAGTTCTGAAAATTGAAACATATTACCGTATTCGACTTTATTAGTGCCCCTGCTCCAATAAGCGCCCCCTCACCGAATGCACAAGCACTCCCTCAAAACTCCCTAACTGCCAAAATTTACTTATTTTTATTGGCTGATGAACGAGTTTTGAGCAGTTATATAAAGGCGTTATTTTAAGAAACAGAATGTTACATACCTCCCACGACTCCTGAGTAATGATATCTATTTATTTATGCCGAATTCGAGTGATTGATTACTATTACTTTCTCGTTTCACCACGATCTTAACAACTGGAAGTTGAAGACACATTATAAAACTTAATAACAATGAAGATAGTGGACATAAATAAATTCCAGTTTTGCCGATTCAATTTAGCGCCCGTTTTTTAATTTTCCAAGTGCCCTGGGCGCTTATTGGGTCGAATACGGTATTTTTGTTTGTGTATACCTTGATATTTTAATACTTTTTGAGATAAAAAAAAAATATCAGTTATATAAATTGAATGTGTGTTGTGTGCATCTTTCTTGATGTTTACAAAATATCTCTACCAGAATCACTGCTGTCATCGACTTCTTCCTCTCCTTCATCCTCTTGTCCACTCAGATCCATGGTTGCTGCATCATCGTCATCATCCTGTTCCATTGGAGCCTTTAATAATATTATTTTAATCCTTATACATGTAAATCTGAATGCTTCAAGATTGACATTTTCAGCTAGATTCACTTCTTCCCAAATTTGACATTACCAATTCTGACTTTACCTGGATTGACCCACTGACAGTGTGACAGTTGCTGTGTACAGAGAAGGACATGCTTACCCTCCTGGAGCACCTAATGTCACTCCATCTTCGCTGGCCAAGGGTAACGATTCGCTCCTCTCATCTTCATGAAGAGGAGATGAGTACATCATAACCCTTGGCTAGCGAAGATGATGTCACTCTTTTTGAGAGTTCACATAGTGAGTGCTTTAGTTTTTATTGTTGTATTTGTAGTGTTTGTGTTTTGTGGTTGAGTATTGTCTTTAGTCTTTCGGTGTTCTTGCTGATGCCTTGTCTCTGGACTTTTGATTTTTGTAATCTTATTCTTTGTTTCTTTGGTATTATACTGTTGTTGTTTCACAGACTTAAAAACTTTGAAATGTTTCTTATTTGAAAATCCTTATTTTTATTTGTTTTTGTAAATTATTCAATTTTTTCTAGGGAGGGGATGAAAATTCTGAATCTTGCACAAAGTACATGTATATTTTTAAAATCTTACCTAAAGTAAAACTATAACATGGCACAGCCCTGTAAAAAATGGTGTTTTAGGGACCTTAATGGCCATGAACACGGACATAATGACAAGGGTAACGCAGTTTGCCCTCAAGAAGCAGGAGATGCTTACTCTACTGCGCCTGATCCTGTGGATATTTTTTTTATTGGGTCCATGTGGTTCATCTTTGTACATGTATATGTGTCTTCATTTTTCTTTTTGTGCCATACTCATGTTATGTCTTTGTTTCCAATGTTGCTATTGTCCTTAGATTATTCATTTTCAGACTGACAGTTAGGTTCTCACTTAATTTACGCTAACGATAATTGATGAAAATTCTCATAAGGTATAAGGATAGACCTGCAGTATAAATAACAAAATACTGAAGTTACTGTTCATGTGGATTCTGTATATGCACATTTCTACAACTTATGTCTCTTCAGTGCAGATAAAATCAAAATATTGGAAATCCATGTAATGAAATATGTGTAAAGACTAATAGAGAAAAAAATTAACAATAAGGTCTGAATAGAAAAGCCAAATCAGTTAAGGACAGAGCTATGCAAGAAGGAAATACTCCTTAGTTTTTAACAAAATATTGTTAAATTTAGATTTTGCAAGTTTTTCGATAAAATTGGTTTTCGGGCCAGCATCGAAATACTGGCTACTGGGTTGGTGAATACCCTAGGGGACTAACAGTACACAAGAAGAGGCATCGGCCCAGTGGTAATAAATAACAAAATACCAACGTTACTTTTAATTTGGATTCTACATTTGAGCATAATTTATGATACACCACAATCCTCAATACAGTGCTATTTTACGGCGTCATTATTCATTCCTTCACAAGAAAGTCAAGGAAAGTGCATGAAACGTCACTAAAACTAAACAAATGATGCAGGGTAATAGCTGTATCTATAGGTTGGTTGAAAAACTAAATAATTTTTTTTTCCATATTAGAATCAAAATAATTTATGGAAGCCTTGGTATATCAATATCTAACAACGGTCCAACATTGAATCTGCAAATTTTACACTGCCGCTTGAGGTATAATTAAGCAGATAATGTTATGCCCGTGGTAATATATGCGATATACGACGGCTTCCATAAATTATTTCTTAACTACCTCGTCATCATCATTATCATCGTCGTTAGCATTATCTTCCTCTGTAGAACTAAGGTCGTCCAAATCTGTCCCTTTCTTTTTATCTGGAACAAATGAAACTGAGTACAATTTTAGATTTACTATGCTGAAAGGCACAAACATGTTGGTTGAGAAGAATATTTTCACATTATTGAGTATGTATTCCTTTTGCAAGCTTACATTGAAAAATCCCTGATAATTTGATATTTTACCTCTAAAATTAGATATTTCCTGTAAAATTAGATATTGACTCTATTTAATTTGATACTGAGGCTGTTGAATTAGGGAATTTAGCTATAAAATTAGTGATTTTACTTCAACGTCAAGTAATTAGAAATGTTTCTTCTTATGTTAGATATTTTTAATGGTTAAATTAGGGATGTTCTTTTTAAATTAAAGATTTTCCTGTTAAATTACATGTAGGATTTTCTTGTTAAATAATTAGATATTTTTGTTTTCTTGTGAAAAGAGAACAAGAAAATAACCAATGATCTGCATCTTATTTTGTTCAAAAGTTGTTGGTTGAAAATTTGAGTATGGATTATTACATGTAATATAAGTCTGATGGTTGAGCATTCACGCATATCAAATGTTCTAAACCAATCATTACAAAGTTCCCCTAGCTATGTCACATGGTCACAGGACTTAATCATGCTTGAAACAAAACTGAACTGACAAAAAAAGGTAAAAGAACAACACTATAATGGTTGTTCTCCATCTTAAAAGACATCAATCAGTTTTCAAAATGGAGTATATCACATTTATACTATACCTTTCTTGGATTTTTTATCATCATCTTTTTTATCCTTCTCAGATTTTTTATCTTTATCTTTCCCTTCCTTTCCAGACTTTTTGTTTGTATCTTTTTTCTCCTCCTCCTGCTTTCTCCCTTTTCTCAACACAGGTTTTTTCTCTAGTTTTTCTATTTCATCTTGTAGATCTTCGTTGAAATCAGACTCATCTGAACCTCCTTTTTTCTTTTTATCTTTATCCTTGCTGGATTTTTCCTCCTTTTCCTTTTTTCGTTCTTTTCTTTTCTTTTTAGCAGACCTTTCTTTTTCTTTCCTCTTCTTGCGAAGTTCTTTAAATTTACTTTTATCAACTTCTGCAATATCAAAAGAATGAAAAGGTAACTATTAAACAGGAGGAATAAATAGACTACTGTCATCAGGGAAATTTTTGCGACAGTTTTATTTCCAAGGTAAAGAATAAAACGCTAAAAAACTGCTGCAAATATTTTGATGCAATTGAGTGAATTCAAGACTGCGTGAACTGAAATTTATTTTGAAAACCACATAAATTTCCCTGTTTATAATATGATTCTTGCATTTTGTCGAAAACTTCATAAAATGTTCAAATCTCCATAGATGAAACTACGAGACAGCAACCATGTGACAGTGTGTAAAACTTAAATATTTAAAACAGCTGATGATCAGGGCTATTCCAGAAAAACATACATGGGACGGGGGGAAGGCACTTGAAAATTGTCATGACCACCCATAGACGCAAAATAGGATTTTTATATTTACTTATGAATTCTGACTTCAATTTGTAACGACTACCCATAGCAGCAATTTTAAAGTGCCTCCCCCCCGTCCCATATATGTTTTGCTGGAACAGCCCTCAGAATGCATTATACTAACTGCAATTTTTAACCAGCTTTTATTTTTAAAGGACAGATCAGAATTATTTAACCAAGTTAAGTGTGGGATCAATTCCTGACATAAGAAAAGGTTATGCTGCCTCTAAGCTTCAGTGCATTTTTTCATCTTAGCCTTTTGTGTCAAAGTATTGAATTCTCCTGTTAACTCCCTGGTAATACAATATTCAGAGAAAGGTGTAGCGGTATGTCTGTTGTAGTTGTTTCTTACGAGAAACAATTCTGTAGACATGGTTGATACATGTTTTTAACATTCATGTAACTTAATCAGCTTTGTTATAGGAATAAACAAATAGTCCTATACTTACGACATAATTCATGGACACCGATGTTTGTTGTAGATTTAAATAGGGGTGGACATTATTTTTGTTGATGTTTTGCCCAGAGTGTAGCATAACAAAAATAATGGACATCCATATGTAAATCAACTACAAACCATCGGCGAACATGAATTATTTTCGATTCTAACATGACATTTAATCATCAGGTTGTACCTATAGTGTACAAGACAACAACCGCCATTACATAAATTTTACTGACATTTGTGTGCATATGGCTAGTCGTCATGGTTTCCATTGTTTTCATATCAGAATAAAGATTAACAAGTTGTAATTAAGGATGCAAGGGCAGTAAATTGTACATTATGATACAGTTTCCTAAGTGAGTTTTCTGGTGATCGTGACTAGTCACTTGCTCCTTCCTATTTTGAAACATCATCATCATGACTTAATTTTGACTGAAGAATGGAAACAAATAATGGAACATTTCAAAACCTTTGAGGGGATAAAACAGAAAATTACTTACCTTTCTTTTGTGACCTTCGGCTTCTTCTCTCGGCACTTATATCAAAATCTGAATCTTTTTTAGAATTGTCTGAGCTTTCATCCTCATAGTCACTTTCACTACTGCTGCTATCATCTTCACTGCTGTCGTCGCTGTCTTCATCTTTCTTTGCATCTTTTTTATTACTTTTCTTTTCTTTTGTATCATCTAATTTTTCTTCCTTTTTATTATCTTTCTTTTCGTCTTTTTTATCACTTTTCTTGTCTTTTTTATCATCTAATTTTTCTTCCTTTTTATTATCTTTCTTTTCGTCTTTTTTATCATTTTTCTTTCCTCCTCTAGAATTGTCCAACTTTTCTTCCTTCTTATTTTCTTTCTTTTTATCACTTTTCTTTTCTTTCTTATCGTCGGACATTTCATTAGTTTCATTTTCACTGTTTTCCTCACTTTCATCAACACCTTTTTTCTTATCTGACTTGCTATCCTTATCATCAGAATTATCTCCCTTTGATTTATCGACAGAATTATCTCCCTTTGATTTATCAGGAGTTTTGATTTCAGCAGTACCAGACAATTCTTGCAGTTCCTGCAATAACTCTAAATGTGCGGCATCGTTTTCAGCTTCTGTCATCTCAGTATCTGGATCTTCGTCATTTTCAGACTTTTTCAAGTCACCAGCCTTGCCATTGTCAGTATCATCCGACTTCCCTGAATTTTTTTCAGCATCGTTTGTAGTTTTATCATCACTTTTTTCTTCCTGTGTTTTGTCTTTATCGGCATTTTTTTCTTCAGGACCATCTTTACCCTTGTCAGAACTGTCCGTAATATCAACTATTTCAGCTTTACTATCATCATTTTCGGAATCAAGCACAATTAAATCTTTTTGCGATGTACTAATTACTGAACTGTTGCCGCCTGTCATTTTCACAGCAGAAGATTTATCTATTTGATTACTAGTCACAGTTGAAGTTAATTCATTTACTTCTTTTGCTGAAGATTGAACGATATTAGTCCCAACGATGCCAGATAACTGTCCTAAAAATAAGTCAACTCCACTTTTCATACATGAAATAGCGGTTTTCCTGCCTTCCATAGCTATACTAGACAGCGAATTACCAGGTCCTTGAACATTCATTCTCACAGACCTTAAAAGACTTAGCAATTCATTTGCAGAAGTAATTAGTTGGTCAGTAATAAATGGGACATTTTTTACCGTAACATTCGTCCAATTTAAGGGTTCTCTTACTTGACTGGGTGCGGCAACATTTCCCAAAATTTGAGTTTGATGAGGTTTTGGTTGAACATAGACTAGTTGCTTAGCAGAACCTTGCTGAGGTTCAACATAAATTAGATTTTGCCTTGATGTATTCATGGCATTGCTAGCATGCTGCTGTATCATTGAAGAAAATGGTAAAGTTTGTACCCTTGGAGCAACGTTGACAGGCTGTCTCAATACTGTGGACAATATATTTGGCTTTGTCTTCTGTGAAAATGAGGGCGCAGCAGGTTTACTAATTACTGTCACCAAAGACTCCTTACTCTTGGGTGTTGATGTTTTGGGCAATTTGTTACCTAAGCCAGGCAACTTCACAATCAAAGATTTCGACTTGTCAGCTTCGGTGCCAGATTTCTCCTCGGATTTACCGGACGATTTTTGTTTATCCTTCTCTTCAGACTTGCTGGATGACTTCTGTTTTTCTATTTCTTTCTTCTTTTTTGTAGACTCGTTCAGTTTTTGGAATTCCTTTTCAATAGTGTTTAACACTGAATTACATTGTTCGACCATTGCTGCCAAAGGTGCAGGATTACAAACATAGCATTTGAATTTCTCAGCTGTAAAAATAAAAAACAAAGTAAAATTTCAATTCAAAATGTATACACATGTGGTTGTTTACATACATGTATATTGTGATTGTCTTCCTGTTACTTTTGTCAGGCAATGGATGACAGCAATTCTGCCACTTAATTTTATGCCTATTGATGCTCCTGCATCCATGGTGAAAAAGTACATAGATGTAGATGGGTAAAAAAATTACATGGATGTAGAGTTGTTCAACAATAAGAAATGAATTTCACTCAAAATGGTGTAAGGGCCGTTATGAACTTAATATGAAATATGAGCATTGTCAACTGATGAATTCTCATGGTAATCTCAAGATGAAGAACAACAATGGAACTAAGGGCTGTTAATTTTGCTTGGTTTTACAATGCATTTGTTAATTGTGGAGCTTTTGACTCATTTGCATACACTCCATATCTGTTCATTTGTTTTGCATTTAAAAATGAATTTCATACATTTGAAATATCAAAGGTGTCTCCTTTTTTTGAGGAATAATAACTTGACTTTTAACTTTGCTGCGTACATGAATCTTTACTGGTTTTCATTACAAGCTGTCTTTTTTAACCTAAATTACTTAATACAGTGGCACCTGCTTATTCTGACACCTGAGTATTCCAAAGGGTTCATACACCTTTTTTGTTCCAATTTTCCATGACTTTTCAAGGATTTTTCTTCCATATCCAAAATCCCAGACATTTCACATAGATCTCACATAATTATTGCAATGTCATGCTGTGTTCCAATCATTGAATAAAAATCAATAGGAGAAAAGCTGTTGATAACAAGAGGCTCCCAAGAGCCTGTATCTCCCACCTGGACCATGGCTGACATAGATAAAAGGCATTTCCAAAAGGAAAAACAAAACATAAAATTTAGCAGAATACTGTGAATTCATTTTTATTCGTGGGGTACCAATTTTCGTGGTTTTCGTGGGTGTCCTCAAACCACGAATTTAAATATTCAACGAAATATGATTTTCTTGTGCAAGCTTCAAACACAAGTGAATGAACATAATGAAGGACCTGATCAACGAAGGCCATAAACCTTGCACTTGTACCTGAGCCCCACACAACCTGATATATCAAAAAAGGTTAGATATACATTCTCTTGAACCTTTAACAGCAGCAAAATAATTTCAAATGCTTTATTTTGAAGTGTTTTTTCAAATTACAAATTAGCGGTAACTGGCTTCCTGTTTTGTTTTTTAATTACGCTAAAGTGTTGATTTCCAGTTAAGAAGTTTGCACAAGAACCATCTCAAATTAGTTTTGATAAGATATTATTAATTAAACTTTTATAATTTTAATTATGTTCTACTGAAAGGATATGTTTATTTTGCAATAAATACTGGTCTCTATTGATAAATAATGAATTGAGTAAGGTTATGTCAGATTATTACCTAATTACATAATATCTACACATTACTATGAATTGTTAATTACAGGTGACACTTTAATTACAGGTACAGTTCTAAGTTTTGATGTTTTGACATCAATACTGATGGTACTAAATAAAGCCATGAATTTATTTTTTTAAATTTTTTATTAGTTTAAATAATTTTTTTTAAACAAGTGGCAATCCACGAATTTACGTACACCACAAAATGTCTTTTTTTCTCTACCCACGAAAATTGATACCCACGAATTTAAATGAATTCACAGTACTCTTTTTTTTTCTAAAATTACAGTATTCTTGTTTGGTTTCCATGGCAACTGAAAGATCCACCATCCATTACAACCCATAACAGAACAACATTCAAAAAACATTTGGGCAGGGGTTCCCCTTATAATCAAGGTAATACATAATGCTGAAATTGAAACATTCAGACCACAATTCAAATAAAAATTCAAAAATTTGGGCAGAGGTTCCCCTTAAAATCAAAAGGGCCAATGTAAATAAAACTATGTTCCAGATGGTGGCCATCTTGGATAAGGTATGGACCTGCCAGATACATTTTTTTTGGATGGGACCTCCTAAGGACCATTGTGGCTTAGTTCGGTTCTAATTGGACCAGTAGTTTCTGAGAAGAAGATCTTTGAATGCATATTATAGGGTCCAATATTAAACTATGTTACCGCTGGCGGCCATCTTGGATGAGGTACGGACCTGCTGGATACCTTTTTTGGAAGGGACCATCTAAGGACCATTGTGACTACGTTTGGTTATAATTGGACTGGTAGTTTCTGAGAAGAAGATCTTTGAATGTGATTTCCATAGGGTCCAATGTTAAAACTATGATCCCCGCTGGCGGCCATCTTGGATTGTATGGACCTGTCGGATACCTTTTTTAGAAGAGACCATCTAAGGACCATTGTGTCTAAGTTTGGTTATAACTGGACTGGTAGTTTCAGAGAAGATCTTTGAATGTCTTTTCCATAGGGTCCAATGTTAAAACTATGTTCCCCCCTGCCGGCCATCTTGGATTAGGTCAGCCTTGCCGGATACCTTTTTTGGAAGGGAGTATCTAAAGACCATTGTGACTAAGTTTCGTTATAATTGGACTGGTAGTTTCTGAGAAGAAGATCTTTGAATGTAATTTCCATAGGGTCCAATGTTAAAACTATGATCCGTGCTGGCAGCCATCTTGGATTAGGTACGGACTTGCCGGATACCTTTTTTGGAAGGGACCTTCTAAGGACCATTGTGACTAAGTTTCGTTATAATTGGACTGGTTGTTTCTGAGAAGAAGATCTTTGAATGTCTTTTCCATTATGGGTCCAATGTTAAAACTATGTTCCCCGCTGGCGGCCATCTTGGATTAGGTACGGACCTGTCGGATACCTTTTTTTAGAAGAGACCATCTAAGGACCATTGTGTCTAAGTTTGTTTATAATTGGACTGATAGTTTCTGAGAAGAAGATCTTTGAATGTAATTTCCATAGGGTCCAATGTTAAAACTATGTTCCCCGCTGGCGGCCATCTTGGATTAGGTACGGACATGCCGGATACAATTTTTAAAAGGGACCAACCAAGGACTATTGTGACCATGTTTGGTCCTAATTGGCCAAGTGGTTTCAGAGGAGAAGATCTTTGAATGAAAAGTTTACGACGGACGCCAAGTGATGGCAAAAGCTCACCCTGGCATAGCCAGGTGAGCTAAAAAGGAAACCAGGACAATTACTTCCCCTTTAATAACGTTTGATTACTTCCTTTTAATATTGACCTCAGCGACAAGATTGTTAGACAACAAACCCACAAGTTTCCTACGACAATAAAGATATTTTTTACATTTTGATTAATTTCCAGGACCTTTCAAGGACTTTTGCCAAAAATACTGGATTCCAAAACTTTTCAAGGCCTTTAATTTTCAAATTGAAATTCCATGACTTTTCAAGAATTCAAGGACCCGTACAAACCCCGATTCCAACATCCCGTCATATACGACATACTTTCTTGTCCCAAAGATACATGTAGTTTTCAAGGTTAATATAACCCACATCTCACTGCGTCGGACTAGACAGGTCCCACTTGTACTGTGTTACAATTAAATTCCCCCAAAAATGTATTTAGCATCATCTTCTTTGAAAAATTGCCAATTTACATGCAAGTAAGATTATATCTCAATAACCTTTTTTTAAAAAAGTACATCTTCTGATTTTCTTTTTCATTTCACTCAAACACTCAAGACTAATCTTCCACAAAATAAGCTTAAGCAAGTGTATACTGTGGAAGTACTGTAATTCGTGGACATCAATCAATTTTTGAGGTTTTCATAAATATCACTATTTCGTGGGTACTTAAATTTGTGAATTCAAATTTTATGCATCAAAACACTCGGGAGAAATGCATTTCGTTGGGATTTTAGGGGTTTTAGCAAACCCCGAAATAGATGAAAAACAATAATATTTTCACTGTATCGGTACACTAGGGGATCATGTAAGTACTTTATTTGTTATTTTGATTTACTGGAGTGTGTTTAAGTTTTAGCATGTTTCCAATTATAATAAACATTAAATTTGCCATGTGACTTTCTCTAATTTCTAGTAAATTTTAAGAATGCCTGACGGGTTTGATAAAAATATTTCTCATCTCTTAGAGAGAAAACAATTCACGAGAAATTTTCCGCCAAATGTATTTGGAACATTATCCTCAGTGTTTTACATTTATATGTCATTAGAGAAACATTTTCTACAACTTAAACACATTAATTATGAAATTTCTCACATCATGTTATTGTCCATTGTGTAACCAATTTAACAATTTGATTATTCTATTCACATTATCTTTTTGACCAACTGGTATTGCTGGACTACAACATATATTGGAAAAAGTTTTTGGTGGATTGCTATTGTTAACTAATCAACACACTCAGTGTCCTTTTGAATTGTTCAACAATACTATTGTATATCAATCGGTAATAGCCTGGGGAGGTTTTATTTTGATCTGTTGATGAAAATAAGGACTATATAGAGTTAATATTTAATGAAAAAAGAATGCACCTTAACAAATTATTAAAATTACATCATTTTAAAATAAATATTGTGATATAAATAAAGGGAATTTGATTTAGTTGTATTTTTTTTTCATTTCATTAATGAGTAGATTTATATATCTTTTTAAAGTAATACTTTTTTAAGGTAAAACCTCCCCAGGCTATTACAGATTGATATACAATAGTATTGTTGAACAATTCAAAAGGACACTGAGTGTGTTGATTAGTTAACAATAGCAATCCACCAAAAACTTTTCCCAATATAGGTTGTAGTCCAGCAATACCAGTTGGTCAAAAAGATAATGTGAATAGAATAATCAAATTGTTAAATTGGTTACACAATAGGAACAAGTAGACCGGTAAGGTTATACACAATGGACTATAAATAAATTTTCAAACAAGCCTTGTTTTCAAACATTTGCAATATTTGACTTGATGTGGAAAATTTCAAAATCAACTTACTTCTCATTGTAGAAACTATATTTATCATATACAAACCGTCTTTGACTCTACTGAACTCTGCTCTTCCAAGATTTCTTTTGATACAGGATTGACAAAATGCATTATGACAGTAATCACAGCCAAAAAGATTTCCACCCTCGCTGCACCAACGACAATGTTCATCTAATCCATCTTCATCTTGTTCTATTGGACCACTTGTATGGAATTTGTAACATCTCTATTGAAAAAAGAAAAGAATAAAATTTTTACTTTAATAAAGTTTAAAGACCGATTTCCTTAATTGTTAACATATTTTTAGTGCACATGACACATAAATAAACAAGTATTCCTCAAGCAATAATAGCAATATTCGCAAAATACATTTCAGATTTGGTAGACATTTGGTCAGAAACTCTTTTATGGCTATCAAAACGACCAAAAGGCCATCAAACCAAAAGTTTCCATATAGTTTTGTTTTATTGGAGATTGCCAGAAACCATCAAAATTTCCAAATTCGGTTTATCAATACTTTTAGTTTCCTATTTGGAATGTTCTTTTGTCTGAGTGGTAATCAATATTATCAATTTGACAGCAGATTTTTGACAGGCAATGCTAGCAATAAATAAAGTCTCAAATCTTCAAGATGACTCATTTTTGCAGTCTGAAACCTCATTTTGGTATAGCTAGAGAACCATGTCAGACATTCAGACTGTAGGGGGAAAGGATTCATCATTAGTACCAAAATCGCGGTATTTTTGGTGACGTTCTAATTTACAATATTGGATAGGTCGCATAAGATACAAACAATACACCTCTAACTGAAAACCTTACCCTGCAGATCAGTACACTGAGTTCAGGATGACGTCTTGCATCTCCTTTTTTACTGGTATTTATCTGCTCACCGCAGGCTGAACAATAAACTGTAGCTAAATATCCAGTGGCCTCTGAAAAACATAATTAAGGATGGTCACTCCCAGACATATTGTAAACTGCCTGAACGAAGGACAAATCAGGTAAATCTGGAGTCGGGCTGGCAAAAATTATCAAGCAGCAGGACCGAATGTCAGGTAAAAAATTGACATGCGATGAAACTGTAGGTCCTGTAAATTTATCTTCGGTCTAGCAGATTTTGCTTATTTGCCTGACCGAATGTCCTACAGGCCTCTGGACTTCTTGATTTGTCTGCACTCCTCAGGTTTTTAAAATTGCCTACTTTTGAAACTCTTTTTCTACAGTGGATCTTTATTCTCTTGGCCATCGTGTAGCCTATTCATTGCTTGGTTCCATGGTATATAGCATTATTACATTATTGCATTTGAATAATGTGCAAACTTACCTTTCCTCCAGACAACCACCCAAAAAGTATCAAAAACTCCCCCCATAAGCATATTTGCTGGTACGATGTGTATATGAAGGATTTTAAGCTAGAAAAGCAAAGATCCTTGGCTAGTGAAAGCTATGGACCTGAAATTCGTGTAAATGTCCATTAGTTCAAACATTGTTGATCATGATCAGATGCTAAAATTGTTGAATATACTTCATATATTCATTTTAAAATACAAATTTAGCAGTTTATGCAATTTGGGTATAAATATCTTCAACCAGGAATTTTTCAACTGATGATAAACAAACCTAAAACTTTCTTCTTGCTTGATGGAAACTCTGGACCTTTAAATGTAGTCTCTTCAACTGCTTCTGGTTCAACTATTACTGTGCCTAAAGAAGATACATGTACATCATGTACATACAGGAGATTAATACACAATTATTGAGATACATATATATAACACAGCTTGGGCCATTCAAAATAAATTGTTTGTTTCTTAGCTTTTTTATTTTAATTTAGATGAGGGTGGGTGGTTTTTATTTTTAATTTTATTGTTTCTTGGATATCACTGAAATCTAATTGAAATTTCACTTTTATGACATGTTTTTGATACATCCGAGTTTCAGAGCTGCCAACCGCTTTTATGATGACTGGGAGAAATGGAAAACTTTTTCAGGAGTTTTCAATATTTCAGAGGGAGGCTCGTAAAATTGTAAGATAATTACAATGCCTGTCTGTATTCATTAAATAATTACCCTTAAAACTGTTAAATGATGCTTTGAAGCACCGGAATTCAAACAACTAAGATAGTTTATATTTGGTAAGCCATTTTGGCTTTCAAATTAGCAGCGCTGTTGCAATCTTCAGCATCTCCTTTTGACATTTTCAAAAGCTTTTACATATACATATATCCTCCCACTGGAATAACCAACAAAACACAAAGTTATTACATGCATTTAAGGTGGAGGATAAGTATGCGGTTCCATCATTTTCTAGATCTGGTAAAGGAAAAGCAAAATGAATGTAATTTATAGGATTTTCGCCGGAAACGAAGATACAACCGCAAAAGGGCGGCACTCAGGACCGTAAATCAGTAGACTCCCACCAAAATCTGGAGGGTTGGCAGCTCTGGAGTTTAATTACTAAGATATTGGAACAAACACTTAAGGTTTTGTTAAGATTTTGAGTTTAAAAGTAATAGGGACCTGCAAAAAAAGGTGGAAATTGAAAAAAAAAAATGATGCGGCCACCTTTTTGCAGACGCTGGCAGGGCTAGAGAAACAATTTGTTTTTTTTTAATTTCTTACCACATGTAGATTTTCTGTTTTGAGGTTTCTCAAGGGAGTACAAATGTCAGAAATTTTGTGGTTAGAATTAAAACGCTACCCTTTTGTTTTGAAGAGCTTTCCTAAATGAACAACATCAGCAAAAAAATTTTGAAAATCCATGTAAGAATTTTTGAGATATTGTGGCAGAAAAGGTTTCTCTCTAGAGCTTTCCTTCTGTTTCCATTAAATGTTTATGCCTTAAAATATGTAAAGATATAATTGAAAGTTCAATAAAATTGTATACATTGTCCATCTTATTCATTTTAGAGAGATCTATGACCAAGAAAATATAATACATGCGCAAAAATATTTTACCCTGTTTAAATGGATAAAACCCGAGGATATCGAATGCTTCTAAAATCTGACACTCATACTCGCTTATTAAACCAAATATTGTGAATTTAATTTTGACTCACTGGTCTTTAAATCTACCTGTCTCTGTATCTACTTCCTAGTTCCCAGGACTCAACACTTACACTAGTCCTCTAGCCTGAGGCTAGCAAATTATAGGAAGGACTACGAAATTTTATGAACTGGTCCTTTGGGCTGACAAAATTTGGAGAATTTCACAAAACGTTTTTTTTATGGTCCAGAAAATTCACTCAAGGACTAGTGAAAATAAGCATCTTCCAGTCCTTTTGACTACCAAGGTGGTAAAGTTAGTGTCAACCCCTGGTTCCTACTGCAATGTACAAGTATATTTCACTACTTTGATCGAACTCCAAGAACTGTACATCTTTTCAAGTCATATTTTGTATCAAAGAAATGAATTACTACAAGGGTGGCCGCAGTGGATGATTAAGAAATAAATTGTCAAATTTTTTCAGTAATTTGCACTTTTGTCTACATAAAACTCATGATGTTTACTGTAAATACTACAAAATACCTTCAGGAAGATCTTCTGGTATTTCTTCATCATTCTGTATTTCGCTGACATCACCATTTGTCATTCTACTGTCCTCATCGTTAGATTCCTCTTGGTCCGTATCTACTTTCCTTGATGTTACTAAAGGTTTTCTGGTGGAAAAAAAAAA